>WNYF01000161.1:0-53908 GCA_021396225.1 Sporothrix inflata | reverse complement strand
CCCCCCCCCCCCCCCCCCCCCCCCCCCCCCCCCCCCCCCCCCCCCCCCCCCCCCCCCCCCCCCCCCCCCCCCCCGCCATTGCAATGAGTGACGCTCTCTGTTAGACATCTTTGGTGGTTAAAGAAAAGCCCACAACGAAATGATATCATGACACGTAAAATATCCTTGCAATGTATGTGTCGTGGACAAAGCTCGTACATTCAATTTATTCCATTTTCATACCAACAAGGGCTAAACCCAGTCAAACATTGTGCAATTACCCGACACTCAGCATGATCCATTTCTTCATAAACTTACCAGGTCCTTGTAATTATAAACATGATGGCGCGTCAGCTATCATATACACCTGCTATTCCAGGCAAAGCTGAATATATCCCAACAGGCTATATAAGTAACAACTGCTCGCTTAGGCTCTCCGTATTTACAGCCTTCCTTGTTTATAAACCAACAATCGTCCCTATCTATAAACAACTCATGTGACGGAGCTATTTTTCAAAACCAACCGACTACGACGCATACTATACTTACGCCTCTGCGGCGTAGTCTGGGCAGAATAAATGAAACAAGTACGAACAATAAACCAACACCAGCGGCGTAAACTACGGTGGGAGCCGTGGTTTAGGCGGGCTACGCTTCTACGAAACCTGTGCTTTGCGTTGATTTCTCAGCTTCCATTATCTTGTACACCTCACGCGGTCGGCTACTATTTACGCCTCACAAACTGGTATCGGAATAGGAGCTCGACGTCCTGTTCAGCCATTGTGTGCTGTGTGATACATCCCTTCTTAGAAAATGGGCGCCTCTACGTCCAATGAATCTTTCTCCTGTCATATTATAAAAGGAGCAAGATGGTGCCGGCCTTCGTCTTTGTGGAGTTCCCTAACTCTCGCAAACCATCCGACCTAACTCGTCATTGAAGCATCACAGAAACCTCCCAAGACATATTCTTTTCTCTGCTCTATCTCAAGCAAGATGCACTCTCTGACTCCATTCCTGGCTCTTATGGCTTCCGGTGCTTGTGCTGACATCAAAATTGTCTGGCATCACGCGAAAGCCTCGAGCCAGACGTCACTGAGCGTGCTCAATGGCTCTACGCTCGTCGCGCAGACCTGTTCGAGCATCATCGCGGGCACGCCGCATAGTCTCGACTTCTCCGACCTCGACGACAACGGTTTCGGCAATTTCAGCGTGGGTGATACTACGTATTTGGCTCACTCTGATCCCGCGTACTCGGGGGGACCCATTTGCACCAAGAAGTACAATGCCGACGTTGCTATCGTTTCGTGTTCCGGCGTTAACTGGACTCCTTTGGCGGATGCCGCGATTGAGGACAACTGCCACGAGGACGAAGCCGTTCGCGCCACAATCCAATTCTTCACGTCCAGCCACCGTGAGATGGCCACTGTATCGACCACTGCGTCGACCGTAGCAGCTCTCGTCAAGCGCAACGAGTCGTCGCATCAGTGCGATATTATCACATCCACCGGCATGGTTGGCGACGGTGCGTCTCGTTCAACACCCTTCCCCCCCTCTCTCTCCTACCAGCCTCTGCTTCCATTTAATGCTCATACGTTCAACGCAGGCAACCCCCACCAAAACTTTTACGACATGCAGCTCTCCGTAAGTGACACGTCCACAGGCTTTCTCCGAGGAGACTACTTTCCCCGTGAAGAAAAAGCAACTACGATCTGGGAGCGTATAGCGTTTATGTTAATCGAACTTTCAACAAAAAATAGGAAAACATTTACTGTGGTGCAGCACCGGAATGCGAGGTAGACCACACCGACGAAACGTCGTACACCGTTGGATGGTCCGCCAGTGCGAGTGCCGCTGGCTGGATCAGCGGCGGATTTTCCGTCGAACGGACGTGGTCCACTGGCAATGGCTACCACTGTAAAGGCCATCAGGGCGACACGGTCTGTGTTTGGTACAACACGGCTCACACAGCTTGTACGTGCTCCTTTACCTCTTTACCTCCATCTCACCCCCAAGTCCCGCAGACGAGAGCACGAAATAACGAAATAACGAACAAACTAGATACCGTCCAAAACGGCGAACTGAACACCTGCGAAAATGAGCACCGATGGAGCCCCGATGGCGATCCGTTTGTCATGTTCTCGCCCAACACAGACAATCGCAACGGTGGCTACTACTGTGTTATCGGCACGTGTCGGGCCAAAGGGGATGCCTATTGGGACAAGAGCGGCCGTGCTGGTGGTCCTTAGAGGCAGGTCGTTCAGATGGCATAACACTCACACAGCCAGCCGGGCCTTTGGCATCGAACCGGACCGGGGCGTTGGGTGTGCCATCTTGTCTCGCTAAACAACGCACCGGTCTCGTTTCTACTTCAAGTTCCCTTCTATCTCTGCCCTCTCCACGCCATCCTTTCTCTTTACCGACTGTGCCGCTGTGGCGTATTGGGGTAACACCTTCCTAATCCAATAAAGTCTTATCGGTAATCTCATCATGACGAGAAATGAGAGTGGGTGACCCGTGGAAAGATTTTATATTAATTTATTTTACCAAGGCCACCCACACCCAACTCACCTTGGTAGTTTTGTTTATTAGGTTACGCCTATCAGTTTACCCGGTTCTCCCTCATAATCTTGTCCCGTGTAGAGTGAATCGTGTGTTCATGTACGACCAACTGTAGCCCATTGGCCTTACTCCAGGGCTCGATTCGCAGTTGTATCAAGGTACTCTTTCTGCGTCCAGAAGTTCGGATAGCCTAATGTATCACCTTGCGTGCAGATGGCCTCCTCTTCGCCTAGTAGTCGTGCCACAGGAATGGCTCCTCACCCTTCTTCTCCAGCTTAACCCTATTTAGCCGCCTTTCACGCTGCACTGGCGTTATATTAAACTGCCGTGCCACCACTGCGCGTTTGGAGCCAGATCTTTTACGGAAGTCAATACGTGACTGGAAATTATGTTTTAAGGAAGGCGCGCACCCTGTTTTTTGGGGCCAACGTACCAAGGGGCGTGGCACCATTCACCTAATCAGTACGTCACTGTGGTGTTGACTCTATGTGCACATTTATTTAAACCAGCGCGGCCCCAGCCGAACTAGGTAAACAGACCCCGGATCATCAACAGTCTACACCACAACCTAAAAGCCCCGAAGCGCGTCAACGTGAGAGGAAACTTGACAGATCTGCCTCGCTCATCATACACGCCTCATCCTCTTCTCTACCGCGTCTACTGAACCATAGCCATGGCCAACGCCACGGGCGCAGGCTGCCCGACGAACAGCGTGCCGGCCACCCTCCCCATTCCGCAGAACGTCACCTACGCGGTCATCCCGGGCACAAACGCGTCCGATCCGTGGATGGTGCGCTGCTGCCAGCCAAATCCCGTCCAAATCGTCAATGGCTGCTGGGAATGGTGCGCCATCCCGGCGGCCTTTACCAACGGCACGACGGCATCCGAAATGTCGTCTGATTTTAGCAGTTGTTTGACAGACAACAACCTCAACCTGACGCAGTCCAACGGACTGCTCGTCCACATCGGCGACAAAACGTCCAGCGCAGCGTCCAACAGCCGCGTCACGTTGACAGGCACGGCACTGGCAGCGCTGGCCGTTTCCATTTTGTTTGTCCCGATGATGTGAGAGCAGTAGGTGTCAAAGTGGGATACGATGCCGTGCTATTGTTGGTTTGGATTGGATGGTGTTTTGCGAGTTTATAACGGGGCCATTAATTTCATATCCGCGTAAACAAAGGCAAAGAAATAAATAACATCCAAGAAATAGAACATACCACTACGGCGCACACTCCACAGCTTCCTCCCGTATGCCCGCCATGGTCATCTGTTCTTTTTCGTTTACTTTTTTCTATTTTTTTTTTTCCGTTTGTCTTTTATTTTTTTACTGTTTTGCTTTAATTCTACTTTTTTTAAACTTTTTCAATTTGTTTCCAATTCCTTTCGTTTCTTTTTAATATTTCATATTCATTAACAGTTTTTACATTTTTTGGTCTACATTTTTTTCTTGTCTTTTTTTTTGCAATTGCCAACTAGATTCCTTAGACTTTTGACAACGATGCGTGCATAATGAACTGTTATACTCCTTTTATCCACACGGTTGACACATCAGCAAATACTCATGAACTTGGCTGCAGGCGGTTGATCAAGAAGGCCACACGGCGACTCATCAGCTGCGCATTCTTGAACGAGTCGCTGACATTGTGGCCGCCCGCGCCGTCCTCGTGCAAGAAGATGTCGGGCGCGCCCGCATCCTTCATCTTGGCAACAAACTTGCGTGCGTGGCCGACACCCACGCGGTCGTCCTTGGTCGACACGGTGACGAGCTGCGGCGGGTATGGCGTCGGGGCGTCGTTGACGATGTTGTGCAGGGGCGAGTACGCACGGATGGCATCGATCATCGTCGGGTCCGACGGCATGCCGTGCACGGCGTTCATCTGGCAGCGCGGCACCGACCTGACGGAGGCCAAGGAGGTCTACACGGCGCCCACCACCGACGCCATCAGCTTGCTGACCTCCGTCGGCCCGCCGGAAAACGGCCGCGCCATCATCACGCGCGCCATCGACTACACGACATGGGCGCACTACTCGGTGACGCTGGACGGGACCGTCACCGAGCTGCCCCTCCCACAGAAACAGTGCCTGCTCGTGCCGCCACGCACGACCGCCGAGCACCTCGTTGTCTCGCTCGTCGACAAGGCCGTTGTGCGTGGCGCCGAGGTGCCTGCGGGCTCGATCCTGGCGTGTACCGTGGACCCGGCCGTGCCCGAGGACGAGCGCGTCAGCGTCGTGTTTGCACCCGGTGCCAACGAGTACACGCCCCATGTGGTTGCGGACGGCGTGCAGGCCAGCCGCTCGCGCATGTTGCTGACAGCGACCATGGATGGCCAGGAGCGCCGCCAGCTCATGCAGTGGGACAAGGCCAGCCGCACCTGGTCCGAGCTCCGCAGCACGCCCATCGACACCGGCTCGCACATTTCACTGCTCGGCGGCGACTACTACAGCGAGACCTTTGTTGTCAGCGAGTCTGGCTTGCTGCGGCCGACCGTGTCGTGGATCGACGCTGGGGACGGTGGATGGGCCGAGTTTTATGCCCAGCCAGCCGTCTTTGACGTGGCTGCAGCAGCGCGCGGCTATCAGCAAGGACGGCACGTCCGTCGATTACGTCCTGTTGTCGCCGCGGGATACAACCAGCGCCGATGCCGGGACGCTGCCCGTTCTCGTCACCGCCTACGGTGTGATGGGCATCTCCATGATGATGCGTCATCTCGACCCCATCTTGGGCGGCGTGTCGCTCGTGCAGCTCGAGAACGGCGGCGCATTGGCCGTGGCCCTCGTCCGCGGCGGCAGCGAGCGCGGTCCGGCATGGCACGAGGCCGCCCAGGGCACGCGCCGCCAAAAGTCGTATGACGATTTTATCGCTGTGGCCGAGAAACTGGTCCGTGACGGCATCACGGCGCCCCAGCACATGGGCGTGTTTGGCGCGTCGGGCGGTGGCCTGCTGGCGGCCGTCATGGCGGTTCAGCGCCCCGACCTGTTTGGTGCCGTCGTGGCCGATGTGCCCATGACGGACATGATCCGTTTCCCGCTGCTGGGCATGGGCGGTGCCTGGGTCACGGAATACGGCGACCCGGCCGCCGTCTTGCGGCCGTTGGTGACGGACGTCTGGATCAGGATGTGCTCCGGGCCCAGGTAGCACACCGCCAGCCGGTCGGGGCCCGCACGGAAGCCGCCGGGCAGGGGCGGACTTCTATTAGACCGGATAAAGTTTTAGTTAGCGCTTAAAAATGTGCCATGGTTGTGTATTTTTAAAGAAATACATAATTCATCACGGGAACACCGTGGTCATCATTGTCGATCATGTGCATATTGGATTCGAAATTACGAGCCTGGTCTAAACATTAACGGTTTTTGTCTACATGTATTACTGTAGGCCGAGTCACCAACCATAGACCACTGGAAAAATAAAGGGAGCAGATTATATTGAAAACACAAAAACAAGCACTGACAAAACACACAAACTCGTACTTAAAAGGGAGTAATTTCTCGCCATTTTCAACGTATGTACAAACAACCGTTTTATCTAGTCGCTTTGGACTGTCACGGCGCCCTGGCCCGTTAATACATAGCAATAAACCCACGAGGCAAGATTGCAAATTTTCTCCAACACACCTAGATTGCTTCGCCTTGGCCACATGAAAGGCAGGCATGGGCAGTTACAACTTGCCGCCTAAATCAAGGAGATACGTACAGTAACGCACCGAAGAGAGCCATCTACAGACACTGTCCCCGTCTTTCGTGCTCGGACGTACAAGGCACCAGCCACTATGAAGCCGACGCCCCCAGTAGCCATAGCGAGGCCACAAAAGATCTTCATTGGCACAGACCCCATGTGCGTGGCGGGTCCGGCAGAACCTAGGAGCGATCCACCGATGGGCAGAGTGAATAAAAAACTGGGTGACATGAGAAGAAACATAGCCCCCGCATGTGCGCCCAGGCGCCCGGCGTTCGGCGATACCTGCGAAACAACAGTCGGAAGTAAAGAGAGAAGGGCCGCCGACGTAATGCCGTACAGAGCGGCAAAGGTGAACCGCGCTGCGTCACTTGTTCCCGGGATCCATAAACCCAGGGCGAGCAACGCTGCGGCAAGCGTGCTCAGAATGAGGACATTGAAGCGGCTGATGCGGTCACATAACCAAGTGGGTACAACTCTCCCGACGATACTAAGATTCCCGACGGGATCTGGCCCCCAAACAACTCACAAAAATAGCTTCACTGTTTGCTGGATAAATAAAATATCACCATAAGACAAACAAAGATACCAATATAAAGAAGCAAGAAATAAAACCCCAAAAGTAAAAATAAACATGATACTCGGAAGCGGACGCTCCAAGCAACCGACTATGCCCAGTCAGATTTGGACATGCAGACACGTGCAGCGTCTTCCTGAAGTCCCAGCCGGGCCACATCGCCTGCCGTCACCGTAATGGAGTCGGCCTCGAACTGGGACATCGACTGGTTTGCGCACAGCTTCATGCCGACGATGCGTCCATGCATGGTGTCTTGGATGTCCGGAATCTCCACAGCGCTGCTTTGCAATCGTTGCGGCTGCTGGTCGGCCAGTAGGCGCTTCTAGTCGTTAAGCGTGCGGGAGGCGAAAAACTCCCTGGCGCCGGCGAACTGGGCTTGGTAGTAGTCCACCCAGACGGGCGTCGCGAAACCAAGCATAAACAGTAACTCGTTACCTTTAAACATTGCGTCCTTAATAACGAACGTGGGCCGGGTGAGAGTCTGCGTTGAAAGGCGTGTTGTAGACTGAGCGGTAGAGTGTTCGGTGGTATATGTTGGTGGAAAGGGCTGGTCCTGTTGCGTGACCGTGCTCTCTATTACAGTACCGGTAACTGTAGGCGTAGGTGTCGTATTGTAGATATAACCATTGTCGTCCTCGTGACTGTAGAGTCTTTTCCGGTTTGAATAAGGACTGGCTTTGAGAGCGGGTCTTTTCTTCATGGCCGTCTGCGGAAGCGCGCTGGTGTTTTATGCTCTTGTTAGACGGAGAAGTCGTAGACAAAGATTGGGCGGCTCGAGTCAATGCTAAAGGTGAGCGAGAACACCATCAGAGAGCGGGCAGGGTCTTACCATGGCAGCTCTGTACAGTGCATTGCTCGAGGCGCCGTACTGTTCTGGCTCATCCCAGCCTCCGTGTGGCCAAATTTCGGGCTCGGGCTACTGGCTGGTCGTGGACGGACTGTCGGATATTGTGAAGGGGCACTTTGTGTGATTCAAAGCTGTGTAGATTCTGGGGAGTTAGAGAAGACGATGGCGATGGAAATGTGCTTTGTCTGTGTCTCCCTCGACGACTTATACATTATGGGCACATCATACTATATATAGCAGAAGCACCGCATCATAACTGGATGGAAACGGATATGAATACTGCAAACAGAAGGAGGCCTCAGTTGTATGCTAGCACTCGCTACCCTGGTTGTAGCCTCGTCCTGTGGTATGTACATCGTTGCGGCCTCCAAGGCTTTGTCCACCTGCTCATCATGCCACTGATCAGGCAGTCGACGAGAAGGGTGTAAAGCAGGTTCATGGGCAAGGCACTCTTGCCATTACCATTCCTCGGCGGGTTGACCGGCCTCTTTTCAACTACTGTCTCTGTTACCTCGTCTAAATGGTGACCAATTGTGGGCGGCATCACGCCCGTGAAACGAGAGTCACATCCCAAAACAAGGTTCTCCTACAGTATTCCGCTCATCGAACCGTAAAGAAGGCCATTCAGCAGTGATTCCGGTCTATAAATAGCAAGACAATCGAGCAGAGAGGCAGCATATAGTCAGAACCATTATACAGAGAACCATCATACGAGGCAGACAATTATGACCTCAAGTTTGCATGAAGTTAAACTCTAGCCTCCAAGTCTCAAGTTCTGCAGGCAACCGTTGCGATGTCGACGCTTAAGGTCGTGTTATAGAACAACGCCTCTGACGATACCGTCTGTGCTGCCATCACGGGGATGGACATTCTTCGGAATACACTGTGGCTGCTGCAGAGCGATGGCACGACGGGCTACTATCTATCCAGCCAACCCGGCGGCAGACCAGCAGCCCCTACCTGTGGACTGCAACATCGTCCTGGGCGGCTGTGGCGGCCAGCATACTGTCACGATACCCTACCTAGCGGGAGCGCGCATCTGGTTCTCGCTGGATGGACCTCTCACATTTCTACTGAATCGGGGCGTCAACGGACCAGCGTTGGTCGAGCCGTCGCCTACAAACCCGTCGGACCCAAACTACCACTTACGCTGGGACATTCGCGAGCTTACATACAACCAGGCGCAGCTGTTTGCCAACATCTCCTACGTGGACTTTGTCTGCCTCCCTGTAGCGCTGCGGCTGGACGCGTCGGAAGGCTCGGGCCCACAGGTTGTCACGGGCATGCCAGCTGATGATGGGCTTGGTACAGTGTGTCAAGCTCTCCAGGAGCAGCACTAGAAAGACGGAGCGGACTGGGACCAGCTGGTCGTGCGGGCCAACACATCTTCATACTCGGACGATACACAGTACCTACGAGCCTTGTCACCATCCGCGGGTATCTCGACGCGTCCGGGCCTCTTCCTCGACTACTATGCAGCGTACGTCGATGCCGTGTGGTCGCGGCATGCATCGATGCCCCTACTGGTGGACAGACAGTCAAAACTGGGGCACAGCATCGGGCCAGACAACCGGAGCTGCTGCCAACAGTCTCCTGCAGTTTGCCAGCGTCGGGACATTCGCCAAACCGGCTGCCGCCGATGTCTTTTCCTGCAGCACGGGGCCCTTTGCCCCGCACGCCGGCAACCCCGAATTGGACAACGTTACCGCGCGGCTTGCCGCGGCCTTCAACCGCAGCACGTTGCTCCTCGACAGCAACACCCAGCCGGACGGCGTGGCAGTCAGCAGCTACTACACGGGGAGCACAACAGCCATTATGCGCGCATTTTGCACGAGACCAACGTCGACGGCCGCGGCTATGCCTTTCCGTACGACGACGTGACGCCGACCAAAGGTGCCGACCAGTCTGGCTCGGTCAGCAGCGGCAGTCCTGCCCATCTCACTGTGTATGGTCTAAGTTGCGGTAGCACTGGCGGCGGCACCGTAAGCGAGAGGGCAACGACAATGACCACGCCGGCCAATACGCGGGTCACCCGTTACACGGCCCGGGAGATGGCCCGCCAGAACCGCCAGCTTGTCCATGGCCGGCGGCAGAAACGTACTATAGGATCAACCACGATGTCGACGCTCGCATTGGCATCGTTGTCACGGTGGAGCAGTGCAATTCTTCCGCCAACGACGGCGATGATGGAAAAGACGTCGACCAGAAAGAGTACCGAGGCGAGCGCTCTTAACGTCTCATGGTACGACCTGGACCAACTTGGCTCCGCAGAGAAAGGCAACCTGTTGCCCAAGGAATTAAAAATCGGAGCGCGTGGCCGGGGTAACATGCAGATGTCCTCCGTGTCCTTTTGGTCGCTTCGGCAGATGATGCGCGCTGCTTGGCCACTTTTGTGTGCAGCTCTGCCGCAGACAATGGCGGGTATGACACAGCGTGTTGCGGCGGCGGCGAGCAGGACGGCAGCCAGACATGCACTGGATGGCGTCAACCTATCCATGTCGGCGCTTTTGGGTGCAGGGACGGTGGGTACAGCTCGAGTTCTTGCGGTGGCTGTAGGCATCCTCGTGTTGCTTGGTATGGCAATGGTAGCTGCATTTGGGAGCGCGTCGTAGGAACCTTACTTTTTTGGTTTGATTTGAAAACATGAAATACCCTTCTACTAACGATATAACGCTCTTTCATGCGTTTGTTTTATATTTATATATTTAGCTGTGCATGTGAACATATCTTACATCACCATCCTCGCTCACCCCATTGGGAAAGGGAGAAATCCGCTGTTGACCTGGGTGTTGCCAAAGATAAAGTCGCAGTCAAACTCGCCCTGCATGGGCGCCCAGATGATGTCGGAGATGAACTGGTTGGTCTGACCGAGGCCGCTGCCGTCGTCGACAAAGGGTTGGCTGTTGTGTTCGACTGGTAGGTATGGCAAGGTATCGATTGGTCGTGAGGGACTTGCCATCTCCATTCCTTCCTGGTGTTGTTGTACCTGCTGTTGCATCTGTTCGTGAGGCAGTGGCTGTGGTGGCCGTCCATTGTTCTGCTGCCCAGCAGGCGGACAGTGGCCGTTCTGCAGTGCTTGTCGACTCTCTGCACTGCTCGCCGTACCACCTGCCGTCAACTTCTTCATGAGGTTGATGAACATGCGGAGGATCCAGCCGGCCACCGGCCACCCCTTGGCCAGCTCGCCAAAGGCCAAGATGCACTGCCGGGCGCGGTTCTCGGCCAGCTGTTTTTGTACGCCGTCGCTGCGCTGGATGACGACGGTGTGGATGGACAATGCTGCGAATAGAGCGGGCACTAGGTGAAGCTGGGCGAGTTTCATTGTGCCAGCGGCCAGCAAATCCTCGACGATGCGCGTTATGGAATCAGCGGCGAAACGGGCGCTCTTTTCGACAAGGACGTGGTTGGCCGGAAGAGTGGCTGACCCCTTTGGTCGGAGCAGGAGGATCTGGCAGGTGCTGGCGGTGTTAGTGCGGTGGCCACGGCAACATCATAGACTGTCATCGGAGAACGTACTGGTAGTTGGCATACAGCATGCAGGACCAGAACGGCGCCTCCAGGGACTCGTCGACGGCTGCTCGCCGCAGGTCGTGTGGTAGACGACGTTCCCAGTCCTCCAGCTCGCCGTAAATGTCAGCATTGAAGGCGGGCGATGCGGCACCATGTGGTGCAAATTCCCGTTTCAACAAACGGCCGACTACACTGTTAGTGGGAGGAAAGGCGCAAAACGGTATGGGTGGAGAACTTACGAATCTGTGCAAGTCGTGCCATCTCGATGACATAGCACCGCTGGTAGTCGGTCTCCTCCACAATCAGGCTGCGGTCGTACTCTTGGTCGATTAGAAAGTCGTCGACGGTCAGCATCTCCACGTCGCAGTCCTCGTCCTGGATGCGGCAGGGCCGGCCCAGCGCGGCGGCGGCGTGCCGGTCCCGGATGTAGATGGACCACCAGATGCGCTTGAGCATGGACCGCTGGCGGTGGTGCATGCCCGAGTGGACGGTCGAGCGGTGCATACCGAGTGTCTGGGCCAGACTGACGGCCGCACTCAGCCAGTGCCACGAGTCCTTTTGGTCCTCGGGCCCCTCCCACCAGAAGCCGAACAAAAACAAAACGGCAACGACGGTGATCTTGTTCTTTTCGTAGCCGGTGTCGTACAGCGCCTTGGCCCGGAGGTAGACGGCCCGGCGTGCAGTGAAGCGGTCCGTGAACCCAGCGGCGGTGATGGTGGCCTCGCTGCAGACGGTCAGGGCCAGGAAGTAGATAGTGTGCAGCGCCAGCAGCGACATCTTGTTCTGGCGGTACAGTGCGATAAACTCTGTCCGGTCGAGCACGGGGTAGGCTGGGTGCACCAGTTGAAAGTACAGGCGCACCAGATCGTCGCTGACGGCCCGCGGCAGCCGCTCAAACGCCCCATAAAGGTTGAGCGATGCACGCACCGCCGGATCCGTGTCCCGGAACGCTTCGGCACCGTCCTGCGCATACTCGGGCACCGTGTGCGGGATCGGGTGGTGCAGCTGCAGGCTGCCGTTCTGCATGTTCTGCATGGCCGGGTTGTCCGACAGCGAGCGGATCACAAAGGCCAGACTGAACGGCTCGCCCATGTAAAAGTAGCGCACGTCGTCGAGCGGCACCGTGCCGGGCGGGCTGTTGGCCGCGTAGTCTCCCTCGAGGATGCGGGTGTACAACATCTCGGGACCCTCGCTGTCGGGTGGTTCTGTCGTGGCGGCGGCCTCCATGTCCATGTCGACACTACTGCCCCTGTCGGCGCGAGCCGCTGTGTGGTTGTCGCCGCCATCGCTGCGGTGGATCGTCGACGGCGGACTCGGGTGGCCGGTAGCATCGGGCGAGCGGGCGTCACCATGGACGGTCTGGGGTGTGAGGACGCCGGGGTTCGGAGATGCACTCTTGGGGGCGGTGGCCGACGTGGTCGACGTGGCAATGGATGCTCGCCGGCAGCTGGCGGTTGTGGTCGTCAGTGCAATGGACTTTTTCCGAATGTACTTGCCCCGCCGCGACTCGATCAGCTCGCAACGTGTCCCCCGCAACCGGCAGTGCCAGCAGGCCTGTTCCTCCGTAGCATCGCACTTGACCCGCCGGCGGTGGCACGACTTGCAAGCCACCTTGGTCCGCTTGCCAAAGTCGCCGGTGTTCGAATTGGCACTGGTATGGGCCCCATTCTGGGGCGTCGACACGGTGACGGTGTCTGCATACACCAGGGCGGGAGCCGGCGACATGGCGACTTGGTGTGCTGTTCCTTGGGATGACGTATCGGATCCTTTTATCGGACCCGTCTTTTTCGATTTGCCGGACGGTAGGCCGCGGCAGATAACAAATGCGGCGACGAGACGTAAACATGCAATGGCATCACAAGAAGCAGAGGTCAATGGTCATGGTCCATGCCAAAAGGCCAAAAGGGCGTCTCGCCATTATTACTTCATTTCCAGTCCTTGCGTCTCAGCTTCGTCTTCCCCTGTCCGTCGCGTCGGTCTGATAACCGAGCGGGTCTTGGAGTGCCTGGCCAAGCTCTGGCTCCCACTCTCATCCCTGTCGACGGTATCCGGTCGTCACCCAGTGTGCGGGGAAAGGTCGCTGTGGAGGAGCTAGCTTGCGGGGTAGCGTGTTAGTGACGACCCAAAGAGGAAAGGACCTCACCAGACTAGGGGAGGGGGCGACAGGCTAACGGCCAGGCGACCGAGCCCAAGACGCCTCGGGGACTTGTTTTCCGGACATCCAAGACCCTCGATAGCCGCTACGTGCGTCCGGTTTGCGGACTGCCAATCCTATCGCGATAGGCAATACTCGGTAGAGAAACGTACGATACACGACAAGGCCTGTTACTTAAGATGGAGGCAGGCTGGTGATGACAAGGAATGACGACGGCGCGACGACGACGACGACGACGATAGACATCGCATTTTGCACGACAGACACCACAACAGTACAACACACACACACACAATGGCCAACGCAAAATCAGGGGCGCTGCCCAACGGCCACAAGCCGGCCACGCCCGCGGCCACCCCCGAGGCCACCCCCGCAGTGCCCGAGTACTCCATCCTGGAGACGGCCTTGGGCGAGGCCCGGCCGGTGCGCATCATCGCGGTCGGCGCCGGCGCGTCGGGGCTCAACCTGGCGCACCGTGTCGACCAGTACATGCGCAACACGGAGCTGGTCATCTACGAGAAGAACCCCGAGGTCGGCGGCACGTGGTTCGAGAACCGCTATCCCGGGTGCGCCTGCGACATTCCCTCGCACAACTACCAGTTCACCTGGGAGCCGAACCCGGACTGGACGACGTTCTACTCCAAGGCGCCCGAGATTCTCGAGTACTTTAAGAGCGTCGCGCGCAAGCACGACCTGTACAAGTACATCCACTTGAGCCACCGCGTCGTGTCGGCCGACTGGGACGAGGCCAAATCGATCTGGAACCTGCAGATCGAGGACCTGGCCACGGGCGCCATCAAGAGCGACTGGGGCGACTTTATGATCACCGCGTCGGGCGTTCTCAACAACTGGCGCTGGCCCGACATTCCGGGGTTGCATTCGTTTAAGGGCCAGCTCGTTCACAGCGCCAACTGGGACAACAGCGTCGACTGGAAGGGTAAGCGGGTGGCCGTACTGGGCTGCGGCTCATCGGGCGTGCAGATCGTGCCAACCATCCAGCCGGACGTGGCACACCTAACGACATTCATTCGGACGCCGACGTGGATCACGGCTGGCTTTGCACAAAGCAAAGCAGGGCCAGGTGGGTCCAACTTTAACTTTTCGGATGAGCAAAAGAAGAAGTTCCGGGACGACCCCGAGGCGTATCTGCAATACCGCAAAGAGGTGGAGCAGGAGTTGAACGTGCGGTTCAAGTTTGTGAGTCGACACCGGTCCCCACGAGAAGCACATAATTATGTGGACACTAACACGCCCCCAGATCATGAAAGACAGCCCGGAACAGGCCGAGGCAGTGCGCTTCTCGATCCAGGAGATGACACAGAAGCTGGGGGAAGACTCGCCGCTACTGCAATATCTGGTGCCGTCCTTTGCTGTCGGCTGTCGGCGACCCACGCCCGGCAACGGCTACCTCGAGGCGCTCACACAAGACAACGTGCGCGTGGCCACCGACCCGATCGCCGAAGTCGTGCCCGAGGGCATCAAGCTGTCGACGGGCGAGGTCATCCCCGTCGACATCTTCATCTGTGCCACCGGCTTCGACATTTCCTTCCGGCCACGATACCCCATCCACGGCGTCGGTGGCATTGCCTTGTCCGAGCAGTGGAAGGACCGTGCCAAGGGCTACCTCTCGCTCGCCATTCCCAACTTTCCCAACCACTTCAGTGCGTTCCCCCGTTCTTTATTCTCTCCACTACTTCTTCTTTACTAATTGCTCCCCCTGCCTGCAGTGTTCCTCGGCCCCAGCGCCCCCGTCGGCCACGGCTCGCTCCTGCCCATCGCCGAACACGCCACCAAGTACATGCTGCGTATGATTCACAAGGCCCAGACCCAAGACATCCAGTCCGTCGTGGTCACCCAAGAGGCCGTCGACGACTTCAACGCCCACATTGACGAGTACATGAAGCGCACCGCCTGGAGCACCGCCTGCCGCTCCTGGTTCAAGAACGGCACCCTCGACGGGCCCATTGTCGCCCTGCACCCGGGAAGCCGTCTGCACTGGTTCCACATGCTCGACGAGCCGCGGTACGAGGACTATGTGTGGCGCCGCCGGCACGCCAACCGCTTTGCCTACCTGGGCAACGGATTCTCCACCAAGGAGGCCGCCGGCAAGGACACCACGCTATACTTTGAGGACACCGAGAAGGACTATGAGTTTTTGAAAGTGTAGCCGGGGGTGCATGGCTGTTTTAGATATGTTTGCAATAGAAGAATAAAGCTGCAATTGTCTCTTTTTACATTTTTACCTCATTGTACTCGGTAGACAGTGTTGTCTTGTAGTTATTACTGATTTTTGTATTACTCTCCATATATTATGCTAAGAAATTACTCATATGCTCACGATGTATCCTTACCTGTTTTATTATGTTTTATTTATATTTGGTTTTTCGCGAAAACAACGTTGAATATATTTTGAAATGAAAGAAAATAATAAGCTAACGAAAATGAAGATTAAAATCACATCTGTCCAAAACACATCCCATTACTTCTCTCTACGGACCCTCGTCGTTTATTTTTACAATATCAAGTAAATACATTAATTCTCTTTGTTGAGACGTCTTCCTCGATTCAGTATCCACACGAAACGTAGCCCCTGACAAGAAACCGAAGACAGTCAATTATTACGGGCTTTTCCTCGCAGGCGCGGCCAACGGTCACAAGGCTTATTCACAGAGTGACTTTCAAGTAGAACCGCGCCTCAGTTAACTTCTCTTCCCCAACCTCGATTTCTTCCATCCTCGAGTTTCCTGCTATTTTCGCAATTTCCTTAATTAATGCCTGCTTGCAACGGCCACTCCGCAAACTCCGGGTTTTTTTTTCCGCCCTGTCGCGCCAAGACAACACCACCCCATAGGGCCCGTATTAGTCCAGGCCGTGGCGCACCCAGCTCCATCGGACAAAACGCCGACTCAAGACACCGAGGCTGGGCACTCACTAACACGGCCCTCCACGCCGAAACCAGGGCGGACGGCATCCTCCGTTCCACGCGTTATGGATCAGTAAACTTAGGAAAAATAATCGCAATAGCTCGCTTTACGACATATTTTGTACGTGGTCTGTGTTGACGGCTGACGTCTCGCGTCTTCTTTGGAAATAGTAGAATAGACGGGCCGTGGGACGAGTGGCCCCCTATTTCACATAAATCTGGTCGGTACGAAGTACTGGGCCATCTTACTCTCAGGCAGACGATGGTCATCACACGGCAAGCGACCTTTCCCTCTAGAACGACACCTCTCCCGCCCACGACTGCCCCATAACATACCGCCGCTACCCTCCGCCCTCCCCCGACATGGGCTCCGCGCCGCCGGCCGCGACCTGGCTGTCGCGCCGACTCGAGTTTGCACCACGCGACGACGAGTGGGAGGCCTTTTACGAGAAAAACAAGGACCATGTGCCGTCGCTCGAGGGCCCCGTAGCCGACGTGCGCCAGATCATGTACAACACCAAGATGCGCGGGCAGGGGAAGGTGGCCCCCATTGATGCCGGTTTGGCCGTACAAGACCACGACGTGCACACGGCCCACGGCGCCGACATCAAGCTGAGGACGTACCTCCCTGAGGCGAGCAGCAGCAAAGACGTACCTGGGGGGCTGCCCGCCATGCTGTACTTCCACGGCGGCGGTTTTGCACTGGGCGACCTGGACGGCGAGGACCGCACGTGCCGGTCACTGTGCGTCGGCCGACGGATCGTGGTGGTGGGCGTGGACTACCGGTTGGCGCCCGAGAATCCGTATCCCGCGGCCCTCGATGATTCCTGGGACTCGTTAGATTGGGTGAGTGATTCCACCACGGGGGTTGACAGAGACACGTGGTATATGTTTACTAATAAAACGTCCAGCTGCTACGACACGCGGAAGAACTCAATGTCGACACGACCAAGATACTCGTCGGTGGCACGAGTGCAGGTGCCAACCTGGCCGCTGTACTTGCCCAGAACGCTGCCGCTCGTGGCATCACCATTCACGGCCAGCTGCTGCGCATCCCGGTCGTGTGCCAGAGCAAGTCGGAGCTGCTCGCTCGCGGCCTGCACAGCATGGACGAGATGCACGACTCGCCCATCCTGAGCCGTGGCGCCATGGAGCAGTTCTTGGACTGGTACAACCCACCGAGCGTGATGGATCCCACCGTGTCGCCGTTGTTGGCATCATCTTTGGCGGCAGTGCCGCGGACATTCTTCCAACTCTGTGGACGGGACCCGTTGCGAGACGAGGGACTGGCATATGCAGATGCTTTAGAGGCAGCGGGTGTGCCAGTACGTGTGAATGTTTATGGTGGTGTACCGCATGCCTTTTGGATCTTCCCAGAGATTACAAAGACACAAGTGGCCGCGAAGGACTTGCAGACAGGCGTGCAGTGGCTATTAGAATAACGATATTGAGCGTTGTTCGGAGAAGACGGTAGATTTTAGAATATACACATGCTATTCATTTTACGAATTGATTATTTTTTATTTTTACTTAATGTTACGATAAGTGAACATCGAGAACCGAAAACGAATAAGTTCCAAAATATTATTTCAAATATGCAAATATGATTGTGTGATAAAAAGCAAGACTCATGTATCTCAAGTAATACTTTACTTGACAAAGTTACGCATCCATCCTAATCATTTGTTAGATGCAAACGGAAAATAGGGTAAAAGAACTTTCTGTAAGAAATTAAAGTATAATAACGAGTTTCGTAAACGGTACGTACCGGGTTATATTTTGGTAGTTAAACTAAGACTACGGCGCCTAAAAACGTCGTAAAGAATGTAAGAAAAGCCGAAAACCCTTATTTTCTCCCGATTCCTCGGCAATTACGCGGTAGATGATGTACTACTGTTCTGACGCGGGTGTACCTTGCTGCTGACATGCAGCCTTGCTAATATAAATAAATGAATACAGATCTTCTTATGAACCAACAGACCCGGTAAATAGGCTTATCGGCCGAGATGCAGGACTTGATCGACCCCGCTCTAGCATCATCGAATGATCTCAAGGACGAGGAGGGAGGTGACTTCATATTCAACTTGCCTTTTCCGTGTCACTTGTATCGAAAATGAAGAACGTGGTAGCGGCGGCTTTGTCATGCCTTCCATCATATTCACCGCCCTAAATTTAGATAACTACGTTTAGTTTTAATTATCATTTTCTTATTTTCTTATTATTTGTATTTTCTTTCAAGTTCCAACACCAACAGACCTCTTCATGTTTTGAATTTGCATCTTCTAATCCTGAATCGGCCGCTGCGGCCGCTCCTCCTTGGGTAAATAGCACTTTGTGTCGCAGTACCTGAACAGGACGTGAGGTACGAACTCGGGCATCTGTGCGAGCTGCGACTGCACCCACGGATTCGCGAGATTGAGTGAGCGGGTTTCCAAGTCCACCAAGTAGCTTGTCGGTGCATCGGCTACGTCGTCCCAGTCGACGTCGCGGTCCCGCTCGTCCCAGCTGTTGGACCCCGTCCAGACACTGTCCTCGTCCGGCCTCTCGGCAAAGCCCGGTGCGTCCTCTTCACCCTCGAGCAGACCGTCGTCGTCGTGGATGGCTGTGTGGAAGTTGTTGACCCACACCTTTTCGAGGTCCCCCAGCCAATTCTGGCAGCGCGCGACAAACCCTTGCTGGCTCGCAAGGACCACCTCAAAGGCGCGGAATGCGTCGCGGTCGTTGGGGTGGCTGTGTGCGCGCCACAGCGCCTTGAGCTGCTCAATGTGGTTCCAGTCGGTCGTGGACGTTGGGTCCAGAAGCTGCAGTGGGGCGTCGCCGAGCAGGCCAAAGAGGCCCGACTGTCGGGCCGCTGTCGGCGACGTCAAATGAAGAGGCACGTGGAGGACCACCACCGCATAGGAGGGGCAGCGCCGCAGCGCACGAATGTTGTGGATGAAGAGCTGACAGGCGGGCCCGAGGCGCAGGTAGTTTTCGCAAAAGGGCAGGACGAGATCCGCCGAGATGGACATGCGCGGGGCATGGAGCTGCCGGGCGTACCATTGGAGGTAGCCCACGGGCTCCTGCTCGGCCCAGTCCAAGTGGGTTTCGAGACTGTAGTCCTCGGTGTAGTTGAGGTGCAGGACCGAGCGCCCAGGAAGTACCCACAGGGCATTGTCTTCATGTTGCATGCCGCGCCCTGGGTACAAGTCATATTTGGGTCGGTACCGTGTCGAGTCCACGGGCATGCGCCGCCACTGAGACCTGCCCCGACCCGGCTGGTCAGGTGCGGAGGGGAAGCGATCCCGCAGTGCCCGGTTGAACACGTGGCATGGTTCGCCCGCCTGCTGCGCAAGTTTTCGGGACTCCTTGCAGACACGCGATATGGCCGGCGGCCGGCGGTTGGCCATGTGGGCATCAAACAACGTGCAGCTATGGTAGGGCCATCGGATGTTGAATTTAGGAAACTCGACTTCCTGGACGCGGTATGGCAAGCAGAGCTCCCAGATGGCAGCGCGGATTTCATACGGCAGCTGCAAAAACTGGTGAAATGCAGCGTCGGGCATTTTGCCGTGTGTGCGAGCTCTGAAAGGTTCAGGGTGTGTGATGTTCTTGTCTCGTTCTGTTTGAGCGTCGTAGAGATAGGAATGTCATCCCCATGTGAAAAACAACAATCAGAAGCCGTTGTTGACTATGGAATGATTATAGTCCTTGAAGGAGACCTAAGAGCTGTGGCAGAGCTAGGGCTCAAATAACGGGCCGGTTGGTAACGGGTCGACGGACGGGGATAAATTTACTCGGTATAATCGGCGCACGGCGGGAAAATGGAATGATAAGCCGTAAATTACGTGTCTATTTATTCCGTCATATGGCTAAACTGCTCCTATGATATAACCCGTTCCGTTCTACTTAATACTCCGTCAACGTGATTTCTATGTCTTTTGTAGTAAAGCCCCTTGGTCATATTTACTATGGTGTTTTATTCTTTCCTAGACCTCCATATATATATAAACGGCTCAAGTTTGGCCTGCACACTCTCACACTATGCATGCAAGAGAACAAACGGACTGGACCCCATTTCGAACTTGTACCGATGAAAACACAATGCCTGCAGCTAGCAGGGATCGGCCTCCAAGCGCTGAGTGAATTCCCGGAAATTGTTGATGACACCCAAATGTGTGCTTTGGGCCTTCTCAAATTTGCTCGTTTTGTCTTCAACAATGCCGGCTACATAGCTTTGTATTTGGCCTAGCAGTTTCGGTTTGTCAGCATGGAGCGCAGCGTTCGCCTCGACCGTCCTCTGCATGTCGATGCTGTCATAAGTTGTCCCGTCCGACAGCGTGGGCTTGGGGTCCTTGAGCTTGATTTCGTACGGCGCTTTTATGTTTTTGGCCTTGAGAAAAGATGGTAGTTTGAGTACTGTATTTTTTTCCTGCTCGGCAATGCGGTACTGCAGCACACGGCCCATGGCGAGCTTAGCCTTGTCGAGGCGCGCCGAAATGTCCACGCCTCGTGTACTGGCGTCTTTGCGCATTTCGTTGATGCGATCCACCATCGGGGCCACCATGTACTGCAGCGCGGGGCGTTGTTTCCCGTTCATCGTGATAAATCCGGGCATCAGATTCTTCACATCATACACGTTACCGTACTTCAAGTCGCCCAGCGTCTTGGCCGTACGGTCAATGTCGGGATCCGTGTCCGTGCCCGCGCCGGAGGTTCCGGTAAAATCCTTGGAATCGTCGATCTCGCGCAGAAACTCGTCAAGTGTGCAAGCGCCACCAGCCGCAGAGCCACGGCAATTGGCCAAGACATGTGTGTTGCCAGGGCCATAGAGTCGAAGTTCCATCTGGTAGGTATACCAGATGAACATGGCTGTTTTGTAAAGAGGAGTTAGTAGGAGGCGCGTTCAGGGGTATTTTTATTTGACATGTAGGTTCAGAAAACATCAAACGCACTTTGATATGGCCCAGCACCCAGTGAGGCCAGGCAGGAGACCGCCCAGGAGAGTAGGAAGAGAATGGAGAGCTTCATCGTCGTGTATGTTTTAGAAATCCCGTATGTTCGACTTGCACCGTGTGCCGCTGGTGTCCATCTTCTCACATTCATAGGCAGTTACAGTATATATAGAGAACAGACAGAGAGCCAACATGCACGGTGGCATCGTTGTGTAATTCCTGCACATCGCGGGGCAATTCGCGATAATTGCCTCTCGCTTTTCTCAGCCGTCTCCAACAAACACGGCACGGATAGCGACTGCGTCAAGGACCCCTTCAAGGTACGCGGCAATTGAAAAGGCACAGACGACGTAAACGACGTCGCGCTGTTTCCCCGATAGAGAAGCAAAAAAACAAAAAGAGATAAAAATAACTCCAAATCGGTCGCCACCTATTCGGGGCTCATAACATTGACGCGGCATGTACGATTACATAGACCTACAACTGGATACAGTTTCGACCATGTCTTTGAATCCATCTCGTTGAAACAAAGTGACTATTATGGCTGGTAATTTTGAGCAATTTACGTACGCAGACGGCATGGGCCAAAGGCCATGCTGTGCCTCTCTCCGGTGTGAAAAAATAGAAGCAGCCGATACTACCAACATGGTCGGCAACAAGGACATCAAGCGTCTCTCCGACCAAACACGGAGTCATTTGGTTGGGGCGTAAGTGCCATGGGCGACTCGACAAAATGCCCATTTGCGCATCTTATACATATGCCCCTGTGTCGAGATCGATTCTATTCTTCAAATAACCATTGTCGACACACCGGGACCACAAGCCAACTCTATTGCCTTTTGCCTTCTGCTTCGAGCTTCATTCTTCTGCCCATTTCTTCTAGTTATCTTCCAACGATGAGGCTCCATCGGCTTTCTTTGTTGCTTGCCGCCCCTCTCCCTCTTGTTCGCGGACAAGGACCCCATTCGGATGTCACCTCACGTTCCCAATCCATCAGTGACTGCCCAGCTGCCTGTGATTTTGCCAACGGTACATCATCATGGCTGCCGTACGGTCACACCAGCGATTTTGATACGTGCAACCAAACGGTCCTCTTTGAGGTGATGCTGTATCAGCCTCTCGATGACCAAGAGTTTGGGTCCGTCGTCCGGGCTTGTACGGCGTCATCTAAAGTTGTCCAAACGTCCAGACTCGCGCCAACACCCACTGGACAGAACAAAACAACCCAACCTGCCGGCCTGCGCAAGCGCAACAGCTACAACACAAGTGCTATCCAGTCCGTCACGACATTCCCTGTTGGTGCCACTTGCATGGACCACATCGAGCAGCCGACTCGAGCCCTACGTGAGCTACAGTTGCTTTGGTCATCCGCTGATTTGGTTGAAGCGACTGCTGCTACTATTAGCCAGCCTGGAAGTGCGCTTCTTGAGCAGCTCGAAGCCACAGCTGGCCAGCTGGCACAGTTTGTTACACAGGACCTCTCCTGCACGTCCACTGTCATGTTTGCCAGGACGGGCAATGTGACCATGGGTATCTATGTCGGTGCACAGGTCGACAAGGCGTCCGCAGCCACCGTCTTGCGGCAGAACATGGGCGCATCAGCACTTTCAAACAGCCACGCGTCTGGCCTACCCCGTCAATTTGCCGTGCAAGTTTGTGCCCCAGGCCAAGTCAGCTCACAGCAGCTCGGCGTTCTTGCCGACATTTCCGGTAGCGTAATGGCCGTGCAAACAGCCCTGCGTGAATGGCACCGGGGCTACTGTGTCAACGGCACGTCCTACACCGCGAGCACGTTGGGCCACGTGGAGCTGGGGATGCTGCCGGGTCTGCTGTACAGAGGCAACATTGGCGAAGTCGGGTCCAGCCAGAACGCCACACGGACGACCGACGAGACTCTTTCACTGCGCAAACGAAATGACTGCCAGGTTCGCAAAGTCATCCCCGGTCAGGGCTGCCAGATGACAGCACAGGCCTGTGGTATCAGTACCGACGACTTTGTCCGGTTCAACGGCGGCAACCCGAACTTTTGCAGTAGCCTGCAGGAAAACCAGCGCGTCTGCTGCTCAGCAGGGAACCTTCCCGAGTCGGCTCTGCCTGCCAAAGCAGACGGCACGTGTTCGTATGTGCAGCAGCAAGGGTTAGAGCTCTGCAATGAGCTGGCCAAGAAATGTGGCGGTGACGTGACTGTTGCGGATCTGGTGGCGAGCAACGGTGGCGACTCGAAATTTTGCAACAAGCTCAAAAAAGGCCAGTACCTCTGCTGCGGCCACGGCAAGATGCCGGATCTGGCGCCAAAGAAGAACGCCGACGGTACGTGCTTTTCGTACAAAGTCCTGGCAAAAGACAACTGTGATGCCATTGCTGCGTCCCATGGCATCAGCGACAGCGCCTTACTGGAGAAATACAACGGCCACACCTGGGGCTGGGCGACGTGTCCCGGTCTGCAGCCCGACATGCTCATCTGTCTTAGCGACGGTGATCCACCACTGCCATTGCCCGTCCAAACGGCTCAGTGCGGGCCCCTGAAGCCGGGCACCGTACGGCCAACCGACGGCAAGACATCACTCGCCGACGTTAACCCGTGCCCGCTCAACGTGTGCTGCAACGTCTGGGGCAACTGCGGCATCGACAATGATTTTTGTGTGCGGGCCCCACTTCGTGGTGGGGGTCCCGGCTCGGCCCGCCCCGGCAGCAACGGCTGCATCTCCAACTGCGGCATGAACATTATCAACAACGCCTCACCGCCGCGTGAGTTTCGCACCGTGGCGTACTTTGAGGCCTGGAACGTCGATGGCCGGCCTTGCCTCAACATGGACATCTCCCACATTGCCGACAAAGTTGTCGCGCCGCCCGGAGGTGGGTCATACTCGACCGTGCACTGGGCCTTTGCCAACATCACCAACGATTTTCATGTGGACGTGAGTGGCGCCCAGAGCCAATTTGACGGGCTCAAAAAGCTTCAGGGGATTCGCCGTGTCATTTCGTTTGGCGGCTGGGGCTTTTCCAATGGCCCGACCACCTACGGCGTGTTCCGCCGCGTCGTGAACAGCCAGGGCAGCCGTACGGTCGTCGCGACAAACATTGCTCGCTTTGTGGTTGACAACGGCCTGGACGGGGTCGATTTCGACTGGGAGTATCCAGGCGTACGCGAATTTCCCATCCCCCTCTCTCGCACACCCACGCACCTTGCTAACGTATATAGGCCACCGACATCCCTGGAACACCACCGGGGGCCGATCCTACCACGGAAGGCAACAACTATCTCGAGTTTCTCAAGACCATGCGTTCACTTTTGCCTCACGACAAGACACTCTCCATTGCAGCACCTGCCTCGTTCTGGTACCTGCAGCACTTTCCGATCAAGGACATGGCCAGCGTGGTGGACTACATTATCTACATGACCTATGACCTGCACGGCCAATGGGACTACGGCAACGCGTACTCGACGTGAGTCGCACCAGCACAAAATAATTGCAGGAAATTGATGAATTCGGTCTCCGACACCGTGCTAACGATGTCTCTACAGTCCAGGATGCAAGTCGGGCAGCTGCTTACGCAGCCATGTGAACATGACGGAGACGATGATTGCCCTGGGTCTGATCACCAAGGCCGGTGTCTCTGCCGACAAGGTCGTCGTCGGCATGGCACGATACGGTCGCAGCTTTTCCATGAGCCAAGCGGGTTGCAGCGGGTCTATGTGCAGCTTTACCGGCGACCGCCTCAACTCGAATGCCGCTCCCGGGCCCTGCACCAACACGTGAGTACCAGAATCGATCAAATTAGAAAAGAACGGCCGTTAATGAACATGGACAGGGCCGGATACCTCTCAAATTTTGAAATCAACCAGATTCTACTCAGCACCATTGACCCCGATACGTACGGCGCGCGCGACATCCAGCAGTTCCAGGACGAGGGCGACATTCTCGTCTACGACAAGACCCAGTACGTGTCGTACCTGACCGACGATAGCTACAGCAGCCGTCTGAGCAAGTGGCGTGGCCTCAATTTCGGCGGAACGTCCGACTGGGCGGTCGATCTTGTTGCGGATTTTGGTCCCGGCGGTACAGGCCATTCTGGCGACGACGGTTCGGGCGACAGCGACGCGGACGAGTCGGTTCTGTGCGACGTGACGCGATCCTACGCCACCTTTGACGACCTGGCCAAGGATGCGGGTGGGAGCATGAGCAGCTACTGCGCCAATTTCTACACACTCTCCGTACTCAGCAACATGCTCAACGACTCGTACACCCGCTACAACGACGCCAACAACGGCTACGACGCCAAGTTTGGCGACTATGTGCGCTACATGAAAAACATTGTGCCCGAGGTGATAGATCAATTTCTCGCCATCTCGGGGGATGGTCTCAAGTGTAGGTGTTTCAATCTTTCTATCTCTCCCCCTGTCCTTCTTCTTTGCTTGATCACCTCTGACAGTGACAGACTTTGATTGCCACCTCACGGATGAGTTGACGCCCGTCGACCGAAGAAGCCCCTGTGACCAAATGAAAAAGGACATGCACGAGGGCTTCGTCCACGTCGACATGACGCTGCGCGATGCCGACGGTTTCACGGCGCAGCTGCTCAAGGACTATGGCATCCCGGCTGACTGGCTCGACTACCGTGGCACGTATTCCGAGAAGAAGGTCTGCTATGCCGAGGACACCACCTCGTGCCCGGTGACAAGTGGGCAGCGTGAGTGGACGGGGTACCCCGAAGTCCGCCCGGACGTCGTCATCCCCAACCCCAAGGATGTTGTCACCCACACCATTGGCAACATCGACGACCTCGACACGACGCTACTGGCCATGCGCCTCGATCTCATGCTGGGTACCTTTGAGGGAACCGCCGCCGACGTGGTTCAGGTCCTGTCCGTACCCGTATTTTTGCTCGCACAGGCGGTCGAAGGCATGGAGCAGGTTCAGGTGCTGGCCAAGAAGCAGGAAGACGAGGACGCCGAGAAGCGTAAAAACTTTATCCTGGAAATCGTCGGCGCCCTCTTGTTTGTCGTGCCCTTTGTCGGCGAAGAGGCCGCCATGGCGGCCGGCATGGCCGGTCTCGCGCGTGCCGTGGCCATTCTGGGCGAGCTCGGGAACACGGCGTTTGGCGTCTATTCCGTCATTGATGATCCCGGCTCGGCGCTTTTTGCCGTCATGGGCATGCTGTTTGGCATCCGTGGCATTGCTCGCAGCGGGCGCGACGGCAAAGGCTTCCGCGACATGGCTGACAAGCGTGCGGGGTGGGCGGACTCCGAGATTGCCAAACTCGGCAGCGGCTTCAAGACCCGCAATGATAAACTGCAGAGCATCGTCAAGGCTTGTCGGAGGTAGCGATAGAGGTGATCATGCAATATTCAAGCTATTGGAAGTGTCCAGTGCTAGGCTAAGACCGGATAGTGGCATGCTGGTTTGATTCATAAAACGGAGAATACAAGATAATATGTATATTTTGCCTGGATTGATAATAAAATGTTTCATGAACCCGGAAGAGCAGAAAATGTTCACCTGGATTTAGATGCATTAATGTGTTATTGAGCCAACCAGCTTCATCCTAAAGCAAGATACAAATCAGAACTCTGTACGAAAATGGACCTAACCAGGCCACAGACGCAAAATAAAAACTACCAGCAAGGGAAAGTCACGAGGGCAGCGGTCAAGCACCTACCAAACAATCCCCCAAGACTCATTGTTTTGTCAAAGGTGTTATTATTCATAAATCATTATTTTACGCAGTATTAACTTAGGAGATGAAGGGTAGCAAATACAAGTAACAAGATTTTCCTGCTCATGTCACCAGAAATTAAAAGTATTGTAAAGGGCATTTAATTAAAATTGAATTTTAGTAGTGAACTGGGAATAGTACGCCCATGAACAGACGAGAAGAATATAAATAACAACTGTCAACCAAACTGCAGCTACACTGTACAATTGCAACTTGAGAACCCGCATGGTAGCAAGTACATGCCAATCTGGATTCTCCTGTAACTTCCCTCTAAGCCGACTCGGACTCCGGCGCCGCCGCATCCAGATGCTCGACACGCGCACCGGCCTTCTCGGCGTCAATGTTGCGGTCCAGCAGCTCACGCTCGGCTGACGTCAGGTGGGTCAGCTTGACGGCGACCTCGTCGCCAAAGACCTCGCCGATTTCTTCAAGCGAGAGGCCCTTGGTCTCGGGGAAGAAGCGCCAGACAATGATGGTGTTGACAAAGGTGAGGCAGATGAACAACAAAAAGTACTTCCAGCCGATGACGGCGAGGGCAGTCGGAGCGGCCTCGAGGTAGATCATGGCCGACAGAAAGAGAATGCTGAGCGACCAAGCGGTGCCGTACGAGCGGAAGTGGCTGGGGAAGATCTCGCTGCAGTAAACAAACGTGTTGGCGTCGATGCAGCAGCCGTAGAACGTAATGTACAAGAACATGAAGAAGACGCCCGCGCGTAGGCCGGCCTCGTTGCGGTTCTCCGTGACGCCGGTGTACTTGGCGTCGAGGGCGGACTCAACGGCCAGACTGAGCATGCAGCCAATAAGGCCGGTGACTACACTGTTAGCGATGGAGCGAATCGGATAGGAGGCGTGGGACGGACGTACGCAATAGCTTGACACGGCCGACGCGGTCAATGAGTAGCGAGCAGACGTAGTTGCCGGCACAGGCGACGGTGACGTAGAGCGCGGCCAGCATGAGCGAGAGCATGTTGTTGAAGCCGAGGCCCTGGTAGAGGAGGACAGAGTAGTCTACAAGTTGTCAGTGGTTGTGAACTGGGCTGGTCGCTCTTGCCTAAAGGGAGCATCAAAGATGTCGAAAGGCCGCCATCCGGATAAAAATGGGGCATTTTCACGTGGTCCGAAAATCTTCCACAATACGATGTACAGCCGCATGTTTTAGGCATCGCGAGATTCTCCCTTCCCACATCTCCAGACATAGCCATCAACAACAACACATTTTCTGACAAAAGGGACTCACTGTAAATAACGAGAATCCCCGTTGACTCGGCAGCAAACATGGTCATGAACGCGCAGAACATGCGCTTGCGGTACGACGGCTTGGTGAAGAGCGTCTTGATGCTGTCGCCCTCAATGGCGGCCTGGCGCTTGTCGGCGGCCACCTGTTTCCGCATTTGGTAGAACTCTTCTTTGGCAAACGTGGCCAGCGGCGAGTCCTGGTCGTGGCCCGAGATGCCGTGCAGCTTGGCCAGGATGACCCAGGCCTCGTCGTGGCGGTCCTTCATGATGAGCCAGCGGGGGGACTCGGGGATCCAGGGCGTCATACAAAGCAGGGCAATGGGGAACAAGACCTGCTCGGCCAAGGGGTAGCGCCACTGGAAGTTGAGGTTGGTCGAGAAGAAGCAGGCGAACCCCGTCCAGGCGGCCAGCGAGTAGCCCAGCACCATCATGACGCCGTGCTGCGACACGAGGAAGCCGCGGACGGCGGGCGGCGCGATCTCGGACTGGAAGAGCGGCACGAGCGTCACCAAAATGCCGACGGCGATGCCACCGATGAAGCGGCCGACCAAAAACATGGCAATGTGTGCGGCACCGGCCTGGAGGGCACCGCCGACAATGGCCACGGGCAGGGCAACAAACAACGACTTGCGGCGGCCCATGGCGTTGCTGGACCAGCCGATGAAGATGCAACCGAAGAAGCCACCAGCGCAGAACAGGCCGTTCATGGCGCCCTCAATGCGTTTGGTGTAGGCATAGCGCTCACTGGTCTCGTCGGACACGAGGTCGAAGTAAGCGTACCAGCCTGGCTGGCCGAGCGTGGTGGACACGATACTGAAGGTGTAGCCGTACGTGATGCTGCCGAGACAGAGTGCAAGCACGAGCTGGAGATGTGTTAGGGGTGGTCATGATGAGTGAAGATGGAATTGAATGTATGTCAGAGGGGGCTTACTGCCAAATTGAACATGGAAATGTGGCTTCCCGGGGCCTTTTCGGATTTGGCCATGTTGGCAGTAGTGTGTGTGTGTGTGATGGATGAGGTGAGGATGGTGGTGATGGGATGGGGGTTTGGAGGGACAGAAAAAGAAATGGATATCACCAAAGTCAATGAAAATGACAAAACGAAAAGAAAAGAAACAGTAACAAACACGAATGAATGCGACAGAGCAAAACAGAACAATCCTGTACACACTACTTATATCTGATTCATGAAGCAAACAGCAGAGCAGCCCATCCCAGCCCCCGTCTCTTTTCCCTTCCCTGCAGACGGACGCAGACGTGCATCCCCAGGATTTCCCCCATGTGCCCAGAACGACGCGTCTGGGGTAGTGCTCCACAGCTGCGATGTGTCTCTGGGTCTCTTGGACACGGCAAATGATCAATCTTGCAAAGGCGTCTTTCTTGATTTGCCTGGCGAGCCTGGCTCGCCTGGTTAGCGTGTCGCCGGCTCCTCGTTGTTTTGGCGTGCGTCTTGTCCCGATTGGGTACGATTAGCGCTGTGACGGAGACCGTGTTCCTGGGCAAAGCGGTCGTCCCAGTCCCGAGGCGAGTTGGAAGCGAGCTGGACACCAGGTTTGGACAGCACTCTCCGCATGCAAGGTCAAACACCTCGGCGTCTTGGCGGCCACCACACAGTCCACCCCAACCCAGTCGCCTTTTCATATCCCCTCTTTTCCGCAAACTCTTCCTTTCACGCTTTTCCTTTTCTTCTTTCCCATTTTTCACCACTACCCCACGGGGACGCGCCCGGATGCCCTCGACGCCTACTGCTCCACTAATGACGCTGTCCTTTCCCGATGCAAGGCGCTGTCCGGTTCGGCGCTGGCCTCAACAAACAGTCTAATAAATACGGCGGGGATGGCGTGGAGGATTCAGGGCCTGTGCCCCTATACTCGTTGGTAAGGCAAGCTGCATCCGCCAAACCCATTCAGACAAACGGTACCTGTCAACAGTTGTCTCTCTCCACAATCGAATCTCGTGATACCGACAACACCAAACAAATAAAAAATAAAAACACCATCCAGCACAGCAAAATGGCCCCCGCAGACTACCTCCACCAGATGTTCTCGCTCGAGGGTAAGACGGCCATCATCACGGGCGCCACCGGCGGCCTCGGCAAGTCCATTGCCCTGGCGTTTACCAAGGCCGGCGCCAGCATCGTGTCGCTCGAGCTGCCCAACGATCCCAACAGCGCGGCCCTGGCGGCTGCCATCACGGAAGCCGGCGGGCCGGCCGTGCGGGTGTTTCCCTGTGACGTGGCCAACGGTGCCGCCGTGCGTGCCGCCTATGCCGAACTCTGGGCCGCCGACATCTTGCCCGACATTCTCGTCAACTGCGCCGGCACGTCCATCCGCCGGTCGTGTGAAGACACTTCGGACGCCGAGCTCGACCTGCTGTTTGAGCTCAACGCCAAGTCGACGTACATTTCGTGTCAAGAGTTTGGCCGCCGTCTGCTCTCTCTCGAAAGACCCGGCAAGATCATCAACATTGCGTCGGTCACCGCCTTCCAGGCCAACCGCAACACGAGCGCGTACGCCGCCACCAAGGGCGCCGTGATGCAGATGACCAAGGGCTTCAGCAACGAATGGGTTTCGAAAGGCATCCAGGTCAACGCCATCTCGCCCGGCTACATGCACACGCCCTTGACCGAGCTGTACTACACCGACGAGGACGCCTCGGCCTACCTGATGAACCGCGTGCCCGCCGGCCGCTGGGGCCAGCCGCAGGACCTGGACACGGCCGCGCTGTTTCTGGCGTCGCCGATGAACTCGTTTACGTCGGGTGTATCCATCACCGTGGACGGTGGGTTCTGCGGGAAGTAGAGTGTGGTGGAGAGGACTCAAATAGCACTTGTTTTAATGAAGTATTAATGAATGAATCAATTTGAAGATGTGTAAACCATCTGTGAACAATGACACACTTGTCAATTATTGCTCATTGTGAAATTATGGGGATGAAAATGTAGGTACTGTTGCTAAGTATCTAATTAGTGAAGAAACATACGATTGGAAAATAAATGCTCGACAAAATAATGTCATATTTTAAGAAAAGAAAGGTTGACGACATTAATCCAGATGGTTTTATTTTTTAATAATAAACACAAATTAAACGCATTAAGAAAACCACCAAAATATACATGGAATTATGCAACGAATTTATTTCTCATGAAATCAAGGTTGTGTCATTCTTTTCTTTCTTTTCTTGGCAATAGTTTTCAGACGCTGGTCCGATAAAATAAAATCCCATTCGCAACAACAACGCCGGATATACGACCATCTCGTGTAAGTGACGTGTTAGTCATCTCTTTGGCAGTTTCAACGGCAGTTGACACAAGGCTGGACTTTCTATCAACAACTCGACTGCGTTCTGTCCACGTAAACAAGACTGACCAACGACAACAGCCGTTTGTGCGAGATCCGCGATGGACTGCGAGCTCCGCGAGATTTGTCACGAAGCCACCCCACATTTCTGACAGCTTCACCGACAACAATCGACTTTCATTGGCTACCACTGTCGCGGACATCGGCCTTTTTCGACTTCAACATCGATGACCGACAACCAGAGCAACCTCTACCGCATCTCGGCCAAGCACGTCATTCATGGTCATGCGTCGATACGCAGATATATCTTGAGCTGTCTGCTCTGGGGATCGGCAGGGGCGAGATACGAGACACGCACTTGCATCTTATCGCCGACCTCCAACCTCACAATGGGCTACACGATCACCAACGTCTATGCGCTGGCCGCATTCCTGGCCATCGGCGGGTTGCTGCAGGGCTTTGACGTCTCGTCCATGTCCGGCATTATCTCATACGGCAAATTCAAAGAGTACTACGGCTACCCCGACGCCAACGTCACGGGCGGCATCACGGCGAGCATCTCGGGCGCGTCGTTTCTGGGTTGTTTTGTGGCCTTTGCGCTGGTCGACCGTGTGGGTCGGCGTGTGACGGCACAGGTTGCTTGTGTGTTGTTTGTCATCGGCGCCATTCTTTCGTCAGCGAGCGTCAATGTGGCGATGCTGATTGTGGGCCGCGTCTTCTCGGGTGCCGGTGTCGGCATGCTCACGTCGTCCGGGCCGGTCTATCTTGCCGAACTGTGCCGCAAAGAGATTCGCGGTCGTGTCCTCTCGCTGCAGCCGTGGGCGAGCAACTGGGGCGCGCTGACCATGTACTTCGTGGCGTACGGGTCGATGCAGACGGGCACCACGGCCGGCTTCCGCATTCCATGGGGTGGTGAGTCAACCCCCAGTGAACAATGCATTGTATCAACTGACAGAAATATCTACTGACACACCGGCACAGTCCAAGCCTTGGCACCGATCGTGCTGTTTACCGCCCTCTTCTTCTTTCCCCAGTCACCCCGCTGGCTGGCCTCACAGGACCGCTTCGAAGAATGCCTGGCGGAACTGGCACGCTTGCATGGCCACGGCGACCCGGACGCCCCGCTGGTGCAGGCCGAGTACGCCGAGATCCAGGAGGCCATGCAGGCCAGCCGCGACATGGGCGCTGTCCAATGGTCCGAGCTGGTGCAGCGCGACAACATCCAGCGGATCCTGGCCGGCATCTTTATTCACATCTGGACGCAGCTGTCGGGCAACAACGCCATTCTGTTCTATGTCAGCTACGTCTTCCAGATGAGCGGCTTGACGGGCAACATCAGCCTGATTGCCGCCGGCGTGCAGTATGCTGTGCAAGTGGTGTGCACGCTGCCGGCCATCGTCTACATTGACCGGCTGGGCCGTCGCCCGGCCCTCATGATCGGCTCGGCCCTGATGGCCGTCTTCTTGTATTCGACGGCTGCCACGATGGCGACCAACGGGCACTACGTGCCGGGTGGCTTGAATGGGACCAAGGCTGTGTCGTGGGTGATCAACGCAGATGCACACAACGCGCAGCGGGCTGTCATTGCGTGCACCTATTTGCTTGTGGCAGCAGTACGTGTGCCCGTTATTTATCTCCCCTACTTGCTCCGAAGCTCACATAATTTTGCTTCTAGTACTCCTGCACATGGAACCCCATTGGCTGGGCCTACCCACCGGAGATCTTCCCGCAGCGACTTCGCGGCAAGGCGGTTGCCGTGGCCACGTCCGCCAACTGGATCTTTGCTTTTGCAAACAGTACGTGCCTTTAAGATACAGCTGGGATACGACGGCAGCATACTGACATGGCAAGACTACTACACCCCGACAGCGTTCCAGAACCTGCAGTGGCGTACGTTCTTGATCTTTGGCACCTTCAACATTGCCGCCGGCATCCACGTGTTCTTCCTTTTCCCCGAGACCAAGGGGCGGTCACTTGAAGGTGTGTACACGCTTTGTTACCATCTGTTTGACAACATAGTAATACTAACTCTCTTTGCAGACATGGACGCCATCTTTGCATCGGGTGTTCGGGCATGGCAGACAAGCAAGCTGCCGGACAGGCTGGATCATGCCGTTGACGATGCAGCATGTGGCAAACTTGATGCACAGGTCGACTGTGTCAGTGACATCGGTACCAGCCGTCCTCATGGTGATGTGTAATGGTGGCGCTGCCAATAACTCATAGCATATGTACTGCTCCTAAAGATACTTAAGGACAAGGTCCCGTATACAAGATGATTCGATTGATTTCAATTAATTAGACTGATGATATCGAACTATCTCTCTCCTAACACGCAATTCCACCGTCCACCGAGAACGTCGCACCGTTTGTGTACGCCGCGTCGTCGCTCAGCGAAAAGGCAATCGTGTGCGCCATGTCCTCGGCCGTGCCCAGCCGTCGCAGCGGCACATTTTTGTACGTCTCGGTGACGGGCCGCTCCTCGCCCCCCGCGCCGGCCTTGACCTGCGTCAGCATGGGCGTGTCCACAGGGCCGGGTGCCAGGGCGTTGACGCGGATGCCGCGCTCGCCGACCTCCTTGGCGGCACTTCTGGTGAGACCGACGACGCCGTGCTTGCTGGTGGAGTAGGCGGCGATGCCCGGGCGGCCCATGACGCCGGCCATGCTGGCGACGTTGAGGATGGCGGCGCCAGCGGTCATGACGCGCAGCTCGGCGCGGAGGCAGTAGAAGAGGCCCGTCAGGTTGATGTTGAGGATGGCATCCCAGTGCTCGTTGGTAATGTCGACAATGTTGGTGAACACGGACCCGCCGGGCGGACCGACGACGCCGGCTACGTTGGCGGCGCCGTCGAGACGGCCGTAGTGGTCGACGACCGCCTTGATCCAGGCGTCGACGTCGTCGGACTTGGTGACGTCCAGAGTCTGGCTGATGACGGCGGTGGCGCCCTTTTCTTGGAGGGCGGCGACGGTGGCGGCCAGGCCGGCCTCGTTGATGTCGGAGAGGGCGAGGGAGGCGCCACGCGACGCGCACTCTAGTGCCGTGGCCCGGCCGATGCCCGAGCCGGCGCCCGTAATGGCAATAACCTTGTTCTGAAGGGAAGACATGTTGTGGGAGGTGAAGTTGGCAGAATCAATATGGTTTGTCGACGATGGGATGCGCTTTGGAACGCCGGGATGTACGACCCCAAATAGAAGGATCACATTGCACCGGTTCGACGTACGCTATCTCCAAATATGAAAGCAAGATAGGTAACTGAGCTCCGTGGCCGGCGGCGGGGATGCAACACGAAAACAACAAGCTCTGGGGAGCTGCCAACAGCTTGCCGTTGCTAGCCTTGACGTTGTGGGGCAGCCGAACGCCGCCAAAACAGCTCGGGGTTTTGGGCCGATCCCCGCACTTAAGATGCCGACTTGGTTTGACGTCGTTTCTTTCGTCACCAAGGCAAGTCTTATGAGCAGTCCTTTCTTCTCCACAAACAATACATAACAGCTTCCAAGACACCGTGAAAGGGCAACATTATCCTGAACAGCCTACACCCTCACAGCACACGTCCACGCCATCCCCGGACTTCCCCCGGTTTCCTCCACGCCTTCTCCGCTTGACCCCGCTCGGCACTTTCACTCCTCTGCCCATTGACATTCATTGAAACCACCCACACACTCCCAATGACCACACCACCCAAGACCGCCAAGGTCGCCCTGATTGGCCTGGGCTCCATCGGCATCTCGTTTGCCGCCCTCCACATCCAGTACACCGACGCGCTGCTGGCCGTCTACGACCCGCGCCCGGACCTGGCGGACCACCTCGATTCGATTCTGCCCTTGTATCTGGGCGGTGACAAGGCCAAGGTGACAGTCTCTGAGCTGCTGTCCAGCGGCCGTCTTCGTCTGGCCTCGTCCGTCGAGGACGCCTGTGCCGGCGCACACATTGTGCAAGAGCAGGGGCCCGAGAATCTGGAGTTCAAGCGGCGCACCCTAACAGCCATTGAGGCGTCCGCACCACCGGATGCCCATCTATGGAGCTCTACGTCGGGCATCCCTGTGTCCGCGCAAGCCGCCAACATGGCTGACCGCACGCGCCTGCTGGTCGTCCACCCCTTCAACCCGCCGCACATCTTGCCTTTGATTGAGATCAGCCCCGGGCCCGAGACGGCGCCGGAGCGTGTTGCGTTTGCCAAGAATTTCTTTGACAAGCTCGGCTCCGGCCACCGCCCGGTTGTCGTCCGCAAAGAGGTGCCCGGCTTTGTGGGCAACCGGCTGGCTTTTGCCTTGTTGCGGGAAGCCGTGCACCTGGTCAATGAGGGCGTGGTCGACGACGTCAGTGACATTGACGCTGTCGTCGAGGCCAGTCTGGGCCCGCGGTGGGCCGTGCAGGGCCCGTTCAAGTCGTATGCCATGGGCGGCGGGACGGGCGGGCTCGGTGCCTTTCTCAAAAACCTGTCCGGGTCCATCCAGCAGATCTGGGACGACCAGGCGCGGCAGCCGCCGGACATTCTGGATAAGGAGGGGACGCCGGCCGCATGGGTGGACACTCTGGTGGCCAAGACGGACGCGGCCTATGGACTGCCGACGCCGGCGGCCATTGAGGACCGGGATGCAAAATTGCGGAAAGTGTTGGATGCGAAGAAGTAGTCACGGTGGGCCATGTGAACGGAAAACCATATTGGAATAAAGACAAAGTTGCATTTATATCTATCCTATCTATCCACACGCCCGCTGCCTACGCCGACGCCTTGTTGCCGACCTTGTAGATGGTGTACTCGACCGCCGACCCCTTGTCGTCCACCACAAACCGGCCCTCGCCCACCCACAGCGTGTCCTCTATCCATTTCAGGGCCGGGTCGCTCGTCTCCATGATCGGGCCCGAGAACCAGTGGTGGTCGCCAAACTCGGTCGTCTTGGCCTGGGGGTCCCAGGAGAGCACGGCGGCCGCCTTGTCGTCAATCTTGAGCACGCCGCTGTAGTGAATGTACGTGCTGTGGCCGTCGGCGGTGCGGGCCATGGTGCGCACATCCAAATGGGCGACGCCCGTCGAGGGGTCCCGCAGAATCCAGTCGCCGCCGCCGGGCAAAATCTCGGCCTCAAAACCGTTGGGCCCCTTCAAAAAACCAGAGATGATGGGCACGATGACGCGGTGGGGGCCCGTCCAGATGGCCTTGAGGTCGTGGCTGTTCTGCTTGCACATGTAGCCGCGCATGGTAAAGTAGGGCTCGAGTGTGGGGGCCATTGTGAAGGTGTGTGGTGGATGACAATATGGTGGTTGTGTAATGGTTATGCTCCTGCGTTGTGGTAAGCTGTTATGTTGCCGAGTTATGTTGATGCGTTATAATTGTTCGCTCGTCGAGACAAACCAAGGCGTATTTTATTTATGTGCACACCTACGTCACGGACTACAACCCGATGAACACCCTCGGACAAAACGCCGACGAGTAGGCGAGACGCGTTGCGTGAGGGGAAGGCAGAAAGAGGAGGCGATTGTCGATACGGCGAGGTGACTAGCCCGACTTACACATTCAAACTTGCCTATTCTGGAATTGCCCATTTGGGACGCGGGGAAAACTCTCTTTTTTGTGAGGGAGGAGCTCTCCTATTTATCAAAGTGGAAAAACAGCTACTCATCGGAGCCGAGCGGTGCTGAATGGTCTGGCCACGACGCCCCTTCGGACAAACGTCCGTCTTCCATATTCATGTTCAGTATCTTCCGCCTGCCCGTAGATATCCCGATGCCGCCTTGTAAGACCGACGCTCTTCATTCCCAATGGTGGACGATATGAAAGGCACAAGGAAATGCAGTGAAATACGATTGGTCTTATCTGCCATTTTGCCCATACGAGGACCGAGAGTACTAGGCAAGGATAGCTTTATGTACGCTCCGTGGGTGGCGCTCCGTTTGCACATTTTCATCGATAGGATCTGCCCCGGTCCTTGATGGCCTCAGCTCTATCAACAGGCAGCGAACGACCATACATCGATAACTGGAGTAGTCTGCATGCCAAGTACAGGGCGCATATATTGTCCTTCTAGCGCGGCGTCGACCTGTGTGGAGATGTCTGCTATTCGAAACATCGATATATACACGGAATACAGCACATTGCTGCCAAAGGCCAACCCGCACCCATTTCTCACGTGCTCGTCGAGTGCAGGAGCATCAGGATGACGCCGTTCGTCGTGTAGTTGTAATGCCGGAACCAGTCGCTGGTGTACTCGGGGTTCGACGTGTTGATCATAATGTCCCGCTGCCCGCCATTCGTCCCACATGCCAGCAACGAGGCCGCCCGCGAGGCAGCCGTCGAGCCCCCGTCGCTGACCCGCCCGCCGTCCAGGGTCCGCGCAATGTCTTCCGCCATAATCGCAATGGACGCGGTATTGTCGAGGTACAACACGCGGATCTTGGCGCTGCCGTATGCGAGCAACTCCTCCATCTCGCACTGGGGGTTGGTCGCGTTGGCCTCGTGGAACATCCAACTGGGTTGGTCGGCGCCTTGCCGGAGGGCCGCCTTGCGGGCGTCGCTGGCGACGTGGCCAATGTCGCTGATGACGAGGCTCTGCGCGGGTGTCCCAGACGATCCGCCGTAGCACTGCCGGTCCGGCTTGTACTGCGTGCAGGCCGCGGCGGCGGCGTCGGTGGCACGGGTGGCGCGGATGGCGCGGGGGTCTACGGTGGCGGAAGGCAGAGAAGGCATGACTGCCGCCGATGCGTATCCGGCCGTGGCGAATATAAACAGGCCATGGAGGTAAGTGGGTGTCATAGTGGTGCTTCGGACAGTGGGGAATGGAAGAGAACGACAGAGGGTGTGTGTGTTGGTGGGACGTTTGCATCCATGTCTCGACGGTTCCGTCTGTGGAAAGAACCAACGGATGTGCAGTATTATACTCGTGTTCAACCGACTGCCATGTGGTAGCCACAATACAGCCGCCGAATGGGGTGTGTATGTTGGCCTATGGATATGTGCGAAGCGAGAGTTGAAGACCACGGTTAAATTGCACCTGCACCTGCACCTGCATACCGCCCGCACAAACAAGCCCACTAAAGGGACCTGGACCCATCTTGGCGTCCTGACACACGGGCGTACGTTTGTTTGTAGCCTCGATCTGGGTCCATAAAGACAACAGCACAGAAAGCAGTCCTTGCCCGGAGCCGACACGTTGCATTTTTATGATGCCGCGCGGGCATGTGCATTCACTTCCATGTATTCTTATCGACGCCCATTGCAACGAAAGCGACACACCCAGCTCACATGTGCGGCGATATTTTTATGTAATACATGACTACATTCTGAAATACAGTGCAGGACGGCCAGGTGCCAACGCCCCGCATACCTTTCACGTGGCTGAGGCGTGCAATAGAATGAGGATGACGCCGCTCGTCGTAACGTTGCCTGAACGGTACCCGTCTTCAAGCGAATGGGATAAGTGGCTGACTAGACGTACAAATGTATATGATATATGATGGAAGACAGGTCTGCGGATAAAGCCTCCCCCTAATTCTATGTGGCCATCGCTAGGGCATTGTTCTCAATATCCAACAACAGGTTCTTCCACGTGTAGTTGCGCGACTTGTACAGGTCACTATGATAAAATGGGTGCGACGTGTTGGCCAGGATGTTCATCAACCCGCCGTCGGATCCGCAGTGCATCAACGAGTCCTGCTGCGTCGCGTCCGTCCAGGATCCGTTGCCCGCGTGGCCGCCGTCCACCGTCCGCGCCACGTCCTCCATGAGCACCACAGTCGTTGTCGTCACGTTCGTGTGCTAGAACCACACTCCCATCTCGTCCAGCAGACCGTAGCCGATGCCCCCGCAGTCGTCGTCTTGGCCCGCGAAGACGGCGAGCACCTCCGGGTCGTCGTAGGTGTACGGGCTACTGTAGGCGACGTCGCGGATTTGGTTGCCGAGTGCGGCGACGTCTTTGTACGGGAGGCCCCGGGGTCCTGGTGGCCGGTGGTGCTGTTGCTGTTTTGACGTCATCAAAACACTGGCGGCCGGCGACGTGGCCGTACCAGCAGCTGGGGGTGGTGGTCGTGTTGATGGGTGGCGGCACGACGTTCTTGGTCAAGTTGGACTAGGAGGTTATGATGGAAAAGTTATCAGCTGCTGCCGAGCCGGCGATGGCGATCACGAGCACGTGGCGGAGACACAGCGGCGACATGGCGGATGCGTCTCTGCGAGATGTGTCGAGGGGAGGAGGTGGATTATCAAAGTTGGCAAATGGCTTGTGTGGCAATGCGTACATCGGGGACTATCTGTCTTTCATATCCGGCCACCGCGGAACTGGTCGCGGCTGTTGGTCGATGGCCATGTTTGATGCCGGCAAAATGATGCTGTACCGGGCGTGGTCTGTGGGGATAAACACAACAACAACGCAACAAAGTCTCGCCAGCAGAACGGGTGCTCACGGAAAATCGGGCCTTGGGTGGCCTGACACGTGGAGTTGCCATAAATAAGACGGCTGCCCCTGGAATAGCAGACGGTTGTGTCACTTCATTTAAATCCAGGTACCGTATTGGCAACTGCTTGAGTGGACCGTATATGAACGACTTTATCCGTTGTCCATCTCCCGTCGTGTTCCGTGTTATATATAACTCGACGCGGATATCAACCGGCCCCTCTCCTCGGACGGGCACAAAATTGCCAACAGACTCACTCTTGTATCCTTCCGCATCGCCATCACCGACACCCGACCAACCATCCCAGCAACACGCGGCGCTCGTACAGCTTGGCAGAAACAGACACGATGCATCCGTTGTCCATCCAAGGCCTCCTAGTTGGTCTCGCGGCTGGCTTGACATGGGCTGCTGCTGTCCCTGCTGACACAGTGGCACCGGTAGAACAACTTGTGCCCCGCGGCGCGTTCGACTGCCTCACCGATGACACGTCCCTGCAGCACTGCTTCACGGGCACCGGCCAGACGCCGTACCAGAACCTCAACGTCAGCGACATTGCGTACATTGGCAACGAGCTGCGCTCACAGGCGCGCGCCAACGCGCAAAAGGGTATCGTCTCGTATCTGACGATAGCGGCGTCCAACATTACACACGCGTGCTACGTCAGCACGTTGCTGACGCACGGCAACGTGCGGGTGCTCCTGCAGCATCTGGACCCGACAATCAGCTCCAACGTTCTCGTAAAAGACATTGCGACGACGATTGACGGGATCGAGGCGGACGAGACGTCGACCCTGCAGCCGCAGGCGGGCATTATCGGGTGCGGCGGCAGCGGGGGGTCGCTGGGGGTGATTGTGGACGTGGCCAACAGCTACTACCACTCGGACGCGTACCTGGCCCAGGGGTACACGCCGTATGGCATTCTGGTCAAGTTGATGTCGACTCTCTCCTGAAGTGTGGGGGATAGAATGTTGGTCACCGAGAGTGTTTTGTATTGGAATGAACAATTTATTTCCTGGTGCAAATGTAACGAAGAACGATCAAACTATGAACATGCGAGACAACAAAAAGAAAGAAACCAAAATTAAGTGCACGTGTCAACTTGGAAGATGAACAGACACCACCGCCCCGCCTGCCTAGTACAGATCCTTGTGGGCGGCCTTGATCAGGTCGGCGCCCTTCTCGCCAATCATGTAGACCGAGTTCTGGATGCGGCAGTCGGGGATCTCGGGGATGATGGAGGCGTCAATGACGCGCAGGCCGGCCACGCCGTGCACGCGCAGGGCCGGGTCGACGACGCCCTGCGCAATGGTCTTGGAGAGACGGTTGCTGCCACAGGGGTGGAAAGCGGTCTGGCAGCGGTCGAGCACGGCGTGGCGCATGGCCTTGTCGTCGTCGAGGGGCATCTCCCAGGGGAACTCGGCGACCACCAGGTCCTTGAAGCCGGCGCCCTTGGTGAGCATGTCGTACGAGAAACGAATGCCCTCGCGCATGGCGATGATGTCGAGCTCGCTCTCGAAAAAGTTGAGGTTTATGTTGGGCTGCTCGAGGGGGTTGGCGCTGTTAAGGGTGACGGAGCCGGGCTTGGACACGGGGCGCACCAGGTCCACGACGACGCTGGTGTAGTTGCCGACCTTGGGGGTCGGGTAGTGCCACTGGAAGGCACTGCCAAAGACGGAGACAAAGTCGAGCTCGAAATGCGGCTGGCCCTGCGCGCAGAAGGGGTCGAGGCCGCCGTTGGCCTTCTTGGCGGCGACGTAGACGGGGTCCTTCTCGAGGTACGAGTCGATGCGCGGGAAGCCGACGACCTCGAGGTTGCCGGAGCTCAGCGGGCCGGTGCGGCTGGCGTTGTAGGCCGTGACGGATGCCTCCTGGAGCGGGCCGGCGTGCAGCAGGTGGTCGTCCATGCCGAAGCCGTCCTTGACGCGCAGCACAAAGGGCACGGCCGGGTGGTCGTAGAGCTGCTGGCCGACGTTGGGCGAGTCGACAATGACGGGGATGTTGTGCTTGGCCAGCTCGGCGGCCGGGCCGATGCCGCTGAGCATCAACAGCTTGGGGCTCTCAAAGACACCTTGGGAGAGAATGACCTCGCGGTCGGCGTAGAAGCTCAGCTCGTTGCCGGCGGCATCGAGTACGGTGACACCGCTGACCTTCTTCGTGGCCGGGTCGACAATCAGCTGCTTCGAGTTGGTCTTCGCCAGGATGGTAATGTTGGGCTTGCCGCGCACAAACAGCACGCTGTTGGACCGCTTGCCCTGGTAGATGGAGTCGACGCAGTGGGTCAGGCCGATCATCTCGCCGTCATAAATGTTTTCCGTGAGCGGCTGGCCCATGGACGTCCACGCCTCTTTGATAGCCTGGCGGAAGCCCTCCATTTCCGGGAGGAGCTCGGCGTGCGCAATGGGCAGCGGGCCGCCGCCGCCGATCTTGCTGAGCTCGGAGGGGTACAGCTTCTCGTCGTCGTGGTAGGTGGCCGATTTGCGCAGGTAGGGGACAAGCTCGTCCCACGTCCACTCTTTCCCGCCAAACGTCTCCCACAGGTCAAAGGTGCCCTTGGAGCCCGGGATCCAGGTAAAGTAGTTGAGCGACGATGAGCCACCGAGGGCCTTGCCGCGCGTGTTTGGTTTTTCGATGCGCTCGTAGTCGTCGCGCTTGACCATGGTGGTCTTGTAGGCCCAATCGTACTGGCTGCCGCGCAGGTCCATGGCCTTGGCGGGCGTCATGATCTCGGCCACGTCCTCGGGGCGGCCCTCGCCGGCCTCGACAATGAGGATCTTGACATTGGGGTTCTCGGCCAGGCGGCCGGCCACGACGTTGCCGGCGGTGCCGCCGCCGACAATGACAAAGTCAAAGTGCTGACCGTTGGTAGCCATGGTGGTGGTAGGTGGGTGTAGATTAGATGAGATGTAGTGGGGTTGGATGAGTGTCAGTTGATTGGAGGATGAGTGGGTTTGTGATTGTTGTTGATGAGTGATGAATAAGTAAGAGTGTGAGTGGGATGTATTAGAGTATGAGGGTGTGATGGAAGGGAGAGATGATGGAGAGATGATGTTGAGATGTGATGTGCTGATGGTCTGATAAAATGGATTGATGACAACGCGAGGAAATGTTCAGTTATATAGACCTTGCTGTGAGGCAGAGGTTGCCGTTGCCTGACGCCAAAAGTGTTTATCGTCGACAGTCTGTTCCGCCCCAGCCCACCCTCTCACCTCTTTGGGGTAGGCATTGTTCTCACATGTTGTTGACCAAGTGGAGATCATGACCTTGTTTCGTGTTGGCAAATGTCCACCGAGATCGCCTCCGGAGCGGCCGGAACTGCAACAAAAGGCAAGCCGACACAGAAACAAAGGAAAGGCGAGCTTGTGCGGACAATGTCCGATGGCCGCCCGACGGCGTGCTGCCAGTGATTGGCTGTGGGAGTTGTGGACTTGTCAACCCGACTTGAGACTTGTTCGTGCAAGTGGCAGGAGTTGCCGTGAGTGAGGCTGAAATCAGCGTACCGTAGCGTACTTGCAACACGAACAACCGTTGAGAAACAGTGGGCCACGAGTGGGCATCGCGCTGGAGTCAGCGACCTTGTTTGCGGTGCAAGTCTTTGCGTGGCTGCTTGCCGAGACCCCGATCCACTCGGATGCTCCATAATAAAAGGGTCCCCTTACGAGGTTGAGCCCTGCTGTTAGGCCTGGAGAGTTTGCTGACAGAGACCCACGACGAGCCAGGGAAAGGTCCCGAAATAAGAACGAGACAGCTGCGATGACCTGCAACCGGGGCACTACGACAAGGATGGTCTAGTGCATTTGCACACTAACAGCAGCAAACAGCAGAACATACCCAATGCCGAGCAAACACCGGCAAGTATTTGCGATGCCGACCAAGAGCGAATGCACAATGACGCAGCAAAAGGCATGTTAATGCGCTGTCAAATCGTTGAAAGCATTGGCGAGCAACAAGAGAGCCTTTTTGGGTCCGACACGCGCCGACACGCCTCGTTTGCCCCGTTGAATAAGGTTAAGCTCCTTCGATGGTGGCAACGGGACGAAAAATACGAGAGAAAGAGTACGAAGGAAGAATGACGGAACGACATGCCAAAAAAAAAAAAATGCCAAAACCAAAACCGGGAAAAACGGGTAAAACGGTCCTAAGCAACAACGGCCAGTAACTCGCCGTAAAGTGCCTCTGATTCAGACGCCCGCATTATCACCGCACGTCAAACTGCACAGCAAGGAGCTGACTCGTCGACGGTCCGTTTTCTCGGTATCTTTCTGCGCAGGGCTGTGGTACCTGCACCGATGAAGATAGCTGAAGAGTGTTGTTTCTGTCTGTTGTTCTCTGCGTACAGTAGGTTTCTGCGCTTGGTCGCAAACACCGCGGTACACCGTCCTATTGGACGTTGCCCCTCTAACTCGCTCACCCCTGCGGGTGACGTCGGACCGTTGCTGTTTCTGAGGCGGCGCTGTCACATTGGACCCCGGCCCTGACTACGGACATGTCCCAACAACCAGGGCGGTCCAGAGCATATCTCACCTAAAGAACGCGACCAGCATAGACGGCGAGTGGCATAGCGCTTCGTAAGGCCGTCGATCGGAGGAGGTTCTGGGTCGAGAGCGGCGTTCTCGATCGAGATTCGGGATGCCGCAATACGAGAAGGGTCGAAAGTATGGACTCGGTACAGGGCTTATTTTTTTGGGTAAATGTGTGCATGTGGGAGGTAGACGAAAATATAATATAACGAAAATAAAATAATTAATGCGTCTTAAACGACTTCCACCAAAATAGGCAACTATTCGAAAGCCAACAACCCAGACGCCGTCCGACATCCACAACGTCTACGCCGAGACTTCCATGCTGACCAAAGCTAGACGGGGTATAAACAAGAGCATCTCCACGCCTCGATGCTGGCCTGTCAGAAGCCTTTCTTTTGTCAGACAGTCTCATATAAGACTAAAGACGTCTCATCTTCTCATTCCATTCAAGACATTCACATAGTAACTTATCCACATTACTCTACAACATATCTTACCCCAATAGTATTGTCCATCACCCTCCACCCCCTGCCACACAATATGTCCCGCCAGTATACCCTCGCCGAGGGCGCGCCGCTCCCTAACAACGCCACCAGCGTGCAGCTCCGCAACGGCCAGGGCGGTGGCTTTGTCTTGCTGCAAGACACCCAGCTCATCGAGACCTTGGCGCACTTTTCGCGTGAACGCATCCCCGAGCGTGTCGTGCACGCCAAGGCGGCCGGCGCGTACGGCGAGTTTGAGGCGACGCACGACGTGTCGGACCTGACGTCGGCTGCGTTCCTCAGCGAGATTGGCAAGAAGACCAAAGTGCTTCTGCGCGTGTCGACGGTCGGGCCCGAGCGCGGGTCGGCCGACACGACGCGCGACGTTCACGGCTGGGCCATGAAGCTGTACACGGAGGAGGGCAACCTGGACTGGGTGTTCAACAATACGGTAGGCCGCGACACACAACACAATTTTGATGACCACCGCTAACGGTGTAGCCCGTCTTCTTCGTCCGCGACCCCATCAAGTTCCCTTCTCTCAACCGCTCGCACAAGCGCCACCCGCGCACCAACCTGCCGGATGCGGATATGTTTTGGGAGTGCGTACTCTTCCTGTTCAGTTTATCCTGGTTCTTCCAGGGAGGCCTTCACTAACACACCGCCTCCGTAGCTTCCACGTCGGCAACCCCGAGGGCATCCACGAGATGCTGCACCTGTTCAGCGACCGCGGCACGCCCCGCTCGATCCGCACGATGAACGCCTACAGCGGCCACACGTATACGTTCACCAAGGAGGACGGCTCCTTCAAGTACATCAAGGTGCACATCAAGTCCCGGCTGGGCGTCAAGAACATGGACAGCGCCGAGGCGACCAAGGTGGCGGGCGAGAACCCAGACTACTTGGTGCAGGACCTGTTTGACGCTGTGGAAGAAGGCAACTTCCCGCAGTGGGATATTTTCGTGCAGGTCATGGACCCCGCCGAGGCCGAGCGCTACCGCATCAACATCTTTGACATGACCAAGGTGTGGCCACACGCGGACTTCCCGCTGCGCCCCCTCGGCAAGTTGACCATCCACACGAACCCGCGCAACTACTTTGCCGACATTGAGCAGGCGGCCTTTTCGCCGTCCAACATGGTGCCCGGATGGGGGGCGTCGGCAGATCCAAGTAAGCCCCCGGTGTGCACGAAAAATTATGTGTCCATGGCTAACATGTTGCAGTGCTCCAAGCCCGCATGTTTGCGTACCCCGACGCCGCCCGCTACCGCCTCGGCGTCAACTACCAGCAGCTGCCCACCAACAAGTCGGTGGCCCCGGTCTACGCGCCCACCCAGCGCGACGGCTACATGAATTTCACTGACAACTACGGCGACGACCCCAACTACATTGGCTCCATGCTGCGGCCCATGACGTTCAAGAAGTCCGTCGTGGCGGCCACCGCGGTCTCGGAAGCCGCCCTCCAGCACCAAAAGTGGGTCGGCGAGATGGCCAACTACTTCACGACGACCCCCGGCCCGCAAGACTACGAGCAGGCCACGGCCCTGTGGCACGTGCTGGGCCGCGAACCGGGCCACCAGGACCGTCTGGTGGCCAACCTGGCGGACAACATTGCCGGTGTGACGAACGCTGCTCTGCTGGCCGAGGTGTACGCGCTGTTTGCCAAGGTGGACGCAACGCTGGCGCAGCGGATCCAGGCCGGTGTCGAGGCGAAGAAGGCGGCCGCGAAAGTGTCCAACAGCACCAATGGGTCGACCATCCACATTGTGAGAGAAGCCTTCCATTACCAGTAGGAGACGTGGACATGATTATTGACAATACGCAGTGAACGTGAGCACGGGATATGGAGGGCCGGGATAAACTGTTGGAGACTGCATACTTGGAGTAGAATGGTATTTAGACTGGCAGTAACAATACGGAATAGTACTCTTATTTTCGTTGCGGAGTTGTTGTTAAACCGACTGTGTAAGACGCGTTTCTTTGCTAGCAATTTGCGACAAACGCTGTTGGAAGTACATCGAGTATTAGTGTGCTTAAGACACCGAGAGAGTTCCGAGTGGAACCTGCAGCGCTGACTGAACCAAAATGACTAAAGACACCGCAGCTATTGTAATGGCCACTAATACACGGAGCTCTGTTGACACAAGACACAACACATCACATTGCCGTACACAAACCAAAGCAAAAAACATTAAATCGCCTTGTCTATTACTTCCATTAAATCTCTGAATCTACCCTGTACGTTTAATCTTCCGCGCCAATCGTGTCCAACAACGCCAGCGACGGTATGAAAAAGACCGACCCCGTCACAGCCCGCGAGTAGTCCAGCAGGCGGTCGTGCAGCCCGGGCGGGTCACCGACAAACATGCGCTGCAGCATGCGCTCAATGACCCAGAGCCGGCGGGTGTACCCGATAAAGTAGGTGCCGTACTCGCCGGCGCCGGGCGAGCCAAAGGGCATGTTGTCGCGCAGGATGGCGTGCTCGGCGCCGGTCGTCTCATCCTCGATGGTATTCAAGGTCTTGTGGGAGCGCTGGGCGTGGTCGCCGGTGGCATCCTCCAACTCGACGTTGTCGAACTTCGTACGGCCGATGATGGCTTCTTGGGATTCGGTCGACAGGGCGCGCCAATTGGGCATGGCGTGTAGGTACTTTTGGACCACCACGTAGCTGCCGCCGACGATGCCGACGCTGTTGCCGGAGACGTCCGCCGCGTCAATGAGGACGGCTTCGGGGACGTCGTCGCCCGTCGGGTTGGCCGTGCCGTCGACAAACCCGAGCAGGTCGCGGTTGTCAAAGTAGCGGAAGCCGACGGTCTCGTCGACGACGTGGACGGCGTCACCGAGCTGGTCCAGCAGCTGCCGCTCCAGCTCAAAGCACATGTCGCGGCGCTCGGCGCGGATGTGGAACAGCAGGTCGCCAGGGGTACTGACGGCGGTGTGCTTGGCCCCTTTGACTTCGACAAAAGGATGGAGCTCGGTTGGCTTGGGGAGACGCCCCCGGGTGACGGCGTCCCAGGCGCGGCTGCCAATGCCGACCGTACAGATCAGGCGGGCGGACGGGTCGCGGAAGGCGACGTTCTTGGCGGTATCGTTGACGGACGCAACGACACTCCGAATCGTGTGGGCGGCGTCGTCGGAGAGATTGTCCGGGGCGGCCACCACCAAGAAGATGGCCGAGGCCGTGAGGGGCGCGTCGACGCGCTGGGGCTGGGGGGGGTGTGTCATGGTGGGGGAAGATCGTGGTATGGCACGACGTTGACGAGGGCGGGGGGCAGTCAAGCAGAATGTGCAGTTTTGTATCGGTAGTAGTAGAGGTTGTGGTGGTGGCCGCGTCGCAATGGCAAAGGCCGGTCGTAAGCAAGATCGTCTAAGGTGTAGTTGTGCAGCGCGGATGCTCACCGCAGACAGCATGGTTAGTCAAAAAAATGCAGGAACAGACTGTACGAAGCTAGGAACATGCAATCAAAGAAAGGGCGAACAAAAGAATACCACAACCGGTGGCTCTCTCGTCATCGCAGCATGGGCAACTAAATGCGCACGTCTCGTATAACGGCAGGTACTGTCTCGACCGCGCCAGGGTCGCTTACACATGCATGGAGCCAACCACACCACGACCGTTGCATCTCTCGAAGGGTGATTGGCGGGGTCAAAGAACAGTCGGCACGGAATACCCTCGGTGTTTAAGTATCTAATGCTTCAGCCTTATGATGACTGTCGATTAATGTCTATCCATTGTGTTTTAAATATCCTGTCACATCCCTTCAAAAGCTACAGCCAACGGCCACGCCGACGTCATTTGTCCACTTCCCCAAATGTTGTAGCCAGTCGCCAGTTCCCATTCTTTGCCAAGTTTAGCGCCCGTCACAGACCCGCCACTAGTCAATCCCGAGACTTCTTCTCACTCGGCCAGATCTCGGCATTCAGCAGCCTTGACATCACGTCTCCCTACTCCTTTGCGACTTTGTCCACCCACGTGACCGTCGTCCGACAGTACCGGTCCGGGCAGTGCGTGCGGAACACCATGTCGTTGCCGGTGCGGGCCATTCGCCAGTCTGGGTCGAGCAGCTGCAGTCATTCACGTTCGGTCGGCTTCGAGAGGGGCGCCGTCATGCTCGCACACTGGAAGAACACTGTCCGCGTCGACCGGTCCAAGGCCCAGGAGTAGACGGCCGGGCAGTGTGGACACGGGTAGCGGTGGACCGTCTTATAGCGCATGTGGTGGACGGCGCGGACGACGGCGTCGGTCATGATGACGTCGTTGTCGTTGTCGTCAAAAAAGTCCACAGCCGGCCGGTCGTGTGCGAGAAACCCGTGCAAGTCCTCCTCGCCGCAGCGGCAGCGGCAGCATACATCGTCGAGGGATCCGTACCAGTTTTCTTCGTGGTTGTGGAGGCTGCCACTCCCTGAACGATGCTGGTGTACCTCACCCGGTGCGTTGTCGTAGCAGGCGCACTGTCCGGGCTCAAAGGGCAGTAGCAGTCTCGGATCGTTCGGCGCAATGTGCCCACACATGAGGTCCTGGAGGTGGTCGTAGTTGCGTGCGAGGCCGTCGGCCACGTCCTGTCGGGGTGGCGGTGGTGGCAGGCCATTGCCGTACGCGCCGGTCAGCTGCAGGATCGGAATGGCCCAGCACTGCAGCAGCGCGTGCGCGGCCGTGACCACGAGGAGCGGCGGGACGCTTTTGGGCGGTGGACTCGACGAATAGGGGAGGAGGAGCAGGCCGTTGTGCATCCGCTGCAGGACGGGCGCGTGGTGCACGTGAGACGGCGACGGCGACGGCAGCGGAGGCGCGGTGCTGCTGTAGCGGCAACGGTAGAGCTGCGCCCCCGCGCGCTGCAGGACGAAGCCGAGCGGACCTACCGACCTGTGGTTGCACATGCGTACAAAACCCTCGGCGCCGATGCAGGCGCGGCGGCGGGCGGGCATTCTATGCAAAATCCCGTCTGGACGCCGCGGGTCCGGCAGGCCGTGCCGCTGCCGCTGGACGTGGGAAAACAGAGCGTCGGGGTGCTTCTCGCGGCAGTGCCCGCAGAACAGCGTCTTGGGCGTCTTGGGCGTCGTGGGCATCCTGGGCGTCCTGGGCGTCCTGGACGTCGTTCGCATCCTGGGCGCGTCGTCGACGGCCGCGTCGGCCATGTACTGCTGAGCCCAGGTGTAGGGCAGGTCCTGGCGCAGCAGCGCCCGTTCTTCCTTGGCGGAGAGGAACGTGGCCTTGCCGAAGACTCGCAGGAGGTCGCGTAACAACGCCAAGGCCCGCGTCTGCGCCTGCACGCGCTCCGCGAGGTGCCGCCGGAACAACGTGCACGAACCACAGTAGCCGTGGAGGTCGCGCCGCAGGCACTCCAAGAACGGCTCCAGGATGCGCGGGTTGTGTGGCGGTAGCTCGTTCAGCGGCAGGGCCACGCGGCCGTCCGGGATCCCGCGGTGCAGGGTGAGGCGAGGGTCGACGGGCGGCTGGCGCGACACAAAGAACCGCTCGAGACGGTGGCACGTCTGGCGCAGCACGAGCTGGGTGGCGTAGTTGGTCTGCGTCCAAATGAGGGAGAGCAGCTCGTCCGACAGGTGGAGGAGAGGCACGTCCGTCTGGTTGCGGTCGCGTGCGGCATGCCACGTCATGCCGGCCGGGGGCGGTGCGGCCCACGGGAGCGCCCGGTCACGCTGGGCGGCGACGGCGGCGTTGTCGAAGACCCTGTCCACGTCCAGGGCCGGTAGTTGGGACTTGGGCAGCGGTTGGAGAACACCCCGGAGCGGAAACGAAGGCGGCCGGGAGGTCTCTTTCTGACGGTTAACCTCGTCCGCAAACACTTTTATGAGCACGTGGTCCGAGGCCTGGTCGGGTGCGACGTCTTTATGGGCCTGCGCATACTGATTGGCCGCTTCCGTGGCGATCTGTCCCTTGTTTTGGCAGAAGTCGTCAATCAGCCGGGCTAGGCGTTGAAGGCGCTGTACTGTCCTGGGCGAGAGTGGTGGTGGTGCCATGGTAGCAGTGTGTTTTTGTCCAGACTGAAATCATCCAAAACGTTGAATGGTGTGTTTGTTTGTAAAGAAAATTTGTGGAATAGAGTTACGCATCAGGGAGCCTTATATATGGCTAGTGTGTGGAACTTTATGTCACGATCGGCGGTGGTGGTTGTTGTGAATCGGTAACGGCCGCAAGGCTGCTTATGTGCTACCACTAGAGGAACCTTATAGCAAACGCACACCGTGTCCACTGTTTACACCCGACACTGCTCCTCTTTTTCTGAATTCTATCCTCCTTGAATTCTTCTACTACCCTCCACTATCCATCATCCGTTCTTGCTGTTCCGCGTTGGCCAACAGCATGGCCTGCGCCGGCGGGTCGGGTGTGCCGCCCGCAAAGGCCGCCATGGCCCGCAGTGCTTGCACGGACTGTGCTGTGGGTGTCTGCAAAATCAAATGGTGGGTCACAAGGGTGGCATTCCGGTAGTAGGCGGCGGCAATGACGGCAATGTGCGACTCGGCGCCGGCGGCCATTTTGTGGCGAACGGCAAGGGCGACGACGGTGTTGACGAGGGCAAAGGCGGGAGCGGATTCTGGTGAGGGTACCGCTGGCGGGACGGTGCCAAATGCACTGTACTGGGCGTCCAGCAGGGCCAACATTTCGGAGAGGCTACCCAGGAACGGCAGGCCCAACCGTATCTCTTCGTAGGCATTCTGTAGTAAACGTCGGGCAATGGGATGTGGCATGAGTGGCGTGAAAGGTGTCGGGGCAGCGTCGGCGGCGGCCACTGTAGACTGGACCTGGGTCATATGGGACTCGTAGGCACCCGGAAGGAGAAATGTCGGGAAGAGAGAAGATGGTGCATTATTGTCAAAGCCATGGCTGACGGACGTCGGTTGGATTGCCTTTACGGCAGCCGAGACGAAAGACACTGGGATGCCGGATGGTATTTGTGATGGTGGTGGCGGTTGTAGTGATCGTTGAGATGATGGTTGTGTGGTTGATTGGACGCCCCGTTGTGCTTCCGATGAGCTTGCATCCTGTTCCTCTACCTCTTGTGCTTTCCTGTTATTGGAGGTGAGTTTATTTTCAATGAAATATCAAAGAGGAACGGAGAACGCTCACCTCTTCCCTGGCCCTCGGTACTGCCGTGCGCTGGCATAGACGCAGTCGACACCACGTGATGTACAGTTCCCGCACTGCGGTGTGGCCCCGTCACAGCGGACCTTGCGCGTCTTGCATTGCGTGCATGCCTGCAAGTCAGCCTTGTCTTGGGGTGATGCGTCGGAGAGTTGCAAATGCCGTTGGGACCTGGACTCACAATAAAGATCCGGGCAGGCCGGGACATGGTCAGCCAGCGGAGGCAGGTCAATCAAAAATCGAGGCAGAGATAAGAAAGCAGTATTGCATCCGAAGGAACAACCAGAAATTCCCTCCGTGTTTGCTCCCGAGTTGTCTTTATATCTGCTTCCGTCGTCTTCGTGTCTCGTTTATGTTAGTGAATTTGCTTCCGAGTTTGTCAGCTTGGGTGGTGACGGCCGCAAATTTGCTTCCGAGATCCCCACTTTATTTGCTTCCAGGTATCCACTTTTCCGACTTACAGGCGGGCCGGTGTTCGTGGGCGGCCGTGTTCCCCCTGGTCTACATTTGCTTCCGTGCGGCTAGACCGCATAATCAGGAGGATTGCCAATAGGGGTCAGAGGATATTTGACAATGCTGATGTCTCACGGATGCAAAAGGACGCTCGACGCGTCCATATAAGACAGCGCCGTCTTGTCTACTGCATCGATCAACTCTCTCTCGTCTTTCTCATCCGCTCTTTCCCACTCTGACCAACAGCCCCTTCACATTTGCCTTTGCCTTCGAAAATATCCATTTCCTCTTTTATTCTATCTTCTTCTTCGCTACTTTGCCTCCACCGCCAACATGGACGTCCTTGCTCGTGGCCTTGGCTCGCTCGGCACCAACCCGCCGCTGGGTGTCGAGTCGGCTCTGTCGGTGCACGGCTCGGACTGGCTGTGGGCCGTCACGGCCATCTACATTGTGTCTTTTGTACGCACGCCACCCTCTTCATTAGTTCTGTGTGCTCCTCGCTAACAACGCAGCTCGGCCTCCTCGTCTTTTGCTTCACCACGCCCGAGGCCGACCGCGTCTTCCACTACCTTTTTACGTGTGCCCTGCTCGCCGGCTCTGTGACGTACTTTGCGCAGGCGTCCGATCTCGGCTGGGTCGCTGTCGACGGCCGCCAGATCTTCTGGGCCAAGTATGTCAACTGGGCCGTCGCCTTCCCCTCGGCCGCCCTGGCTCTTGGTCTGCTGTCCGACGTCTCCTGGACCACCATCTTTACCAATGTGTTCATCTGCTGGCTCTGGGTCGTCACGTATCTGGTCGGCAGTTTTGTGACGACCGGCTACCAGTGGGGCTTCTTTGCCTTTGGCACCTTCGCTTGGGTCATCCTGGCCATGAGCACGCTCAACGAGAGCCGCGAGGCCGCGGCCCGCTCGGGCATGACGCGCGACTACATGGTGCTGGCCACCGTGGCCAACGTCGCCTGGCTGCTGTACCCAGTGGCCTGGGCGTTGGGGGTCGACGGGCACGGCACGATTGGTGTGACGGCGACGTTTATTTTCGTGGGCGTGCTGGACCTCATACAGATGCCCGTCTTTGCGTTTGGGTTTGTGCTGCTGTCACGCAAGTGGAACTACGCCAGCCTGCATCTCGACCTCAGCGAGTCGCGCAGCGGGTGGCATGCCGGTGCGGACGAGGGCCAGACTAAGACGGTGGCCAGTCCCGAGGCGGTGCCTCTCCAGAACGCGTCGGCGTGATTGACCCAGGGGTGACAGCATACCATGAGTCTTTAGGTTCAGCTACACAACTTACAGCGTTGCTCCAGCATGGTTTCTGAGAGAAAGAATGTCTCTGGTATTTTCTAGGACATTTATTTCCATTGTTTCGTTTCCGTTCTCATTTTTTGACAATTTTAATTCCTCGAGTCTCTCTCTCTCTCTCTCTTTTTTTTTTTTTTTTTTTTTTTTTTTTTTTTTTTTTAAAATATTTTTTTTTTTTTAATATTTTTGGGGTAATTTAATTTAATTTTTTTTTTAGGTAAAATAATTTTAGTTTTTAAAAAAAAAAAAAAAAATTAATAA
>WNYF01000160.1:0-53924 GCA_021396225.1 Sporothrix inflata | reverse complement strand
CGAGCACGCCGCGCACAAGCTGGCGTCGTCGCGCGCCACCGCCCAGCGCACGCGCGACGACATCCGCGGGCAGCGCCGGCGCGTGTGCGAGGACCTGATCAAGATTTACGGGATCTCGCCCGCGCGCGGCGTGGACGAGCCGCTGGCGTTCCAGATCTGCGGCATGCCGCTGCCCAACACCGTGTACGGGCCGCTGTTGGACAAGAGCAGCGGGGGGCGGGCGGAAGACACCTTGTCGGCGGCTTTAGGGTTCGTGGCGGTTCTAGTCAACTCCCTCCAAACCTACCTTGGAGTCGCTTTGCCCTACCGCATCACGGCCTACGGCTCGCGCTCCGTCGTGCGCGACGACATTAGCAAGTCCATCCCCGACACCCAACGCGAGTTCCCGCTGTACATGCCGCGCGGCGGGCTCAATGCGCAGTACCGCTTTGACTATGCCTGGTTCTTGCTCAACAAGAATATTGAGACGCTGTGCCACGCCCAGGGTCTCAAAGTGGTCGACATCCGCCACACGCTGCCGAACCTGCAGTACCTGCTGTACGTGTGCAGCGCCGGCACGGCGGAACTGCCGGAGCGGAAAAAGGGCGGCGTGCGGGGGCTCTGGATGGGCCACATCCAGCGGCACAGCAGCGCAAGTATAGAGGAAGAGAGTACGCTCAAAGGCCAGCCACAACAACACGACCCACGAAAAGACGCCGCCGTCGTCACGACGCGTGGGCTGCTGCCGACGACCACGCGGACGACCACGCGGGCCACCGACACGGCCAACACAATCATGACGACCGCAGCAACGGTGCCCGCGGCGCCCTCGTCGGTCGCGTCCTCGCCGGCGTCGACGCTGCATCTGCCCTTTGACGAGGGCGCGACGACGTGGACGCTGCGGACAAAAGGCATGCGGGAGAGGGGATGACCGGCGAGGTAGAGTCTCGGCGAAGAGGAGTCAAGATCTGTACATATAATATTCTTACATGGCGTGCGTGTCCGTTTCGACGGCACCCCGGGAGTTTCAATGACAAAGCGACCTTTTTGATCTCGTAACATCCATCCGAGGACAAGCCATCCTATGTCTTTTCTTGGTACATGTGTGATTCTAGAACGCGCTGGGAAGAGGCGCGCCAGCCTTGTCGATGTATTGGCTCGGCTTTTTTTGTTTTCGAGAAGTCCCTGATCGACATCGATGCAGGTTGTTGTCTGGTCTCGTGGGCTTCTAGAATGACGGTGCATCTGCTGCATAGCTTTAACGCAAGCAAGCCCCAGCAAGCGTCACAGATGATCGACCAACAACCGTTGAACAAACCTCACCAGCAGGCCAATACAGGTACCAGACAAAGTATGACGCGTGATGCTAATGGGGATCAGACCGCATTTACCCTATCTTTTCGTCCCATTTTCATAGCACGTCTTTCGTCTTTTTATTTTGTTTTCTTTCTATCCTGGCTAATCTCGAGAGCAATTGAGCCGCGCCAATGCTCGCGGGCCGCGCTCTCGACACACGGCGGGCAGAGTTGTATTTTGCCGGATGGTCGTCCTGTCCTGTTGTTGTGCTCTCGTTTTGTGCCCTCACTTTATTTGGTGTCGCCTTGTTCTCCGCCACAATTCAAGGCATGAAGAAAAGATGTGCCCACGAATCGATTTCGTCTCTCTGTACTCTTCATGTCGCCAATGCACAAGCGTCGTCATCATTGCTCCTCTTTTTTCATGTTTTCTCTTGCTTTCTTTTTGCTTTGGCGAGCTCTATTGTTACAAACAGATTATCGCCACCCACTTACAGCTGTCATACTATCTCCTACAAAAGCTCCGTGTACGTGGTGGGTCTCATATGGAAGAATGCAGTCGATATAAACTGGAAAAGAGAAATAAATTTAAAAAGTAGATGCGGCCGTAATAAACTTTTGAATTTTATAGAGTATATATTCCCATTCTCCGTCTTCCATCTTCCATCTTCCGCTTTCCGCTTTCTGTCTTCAGCCTCGAGCCGCGATTCCCCCTCGCGTCGCCTCCCTGATGTGCCGGGTAAGAAGGGCGTTGTCCCCGTGCTTCCGTGTGTTGCCTGTACTCGATTGTGAGCTGTTCTGTACTCTACGTAGTCCTTCCGTTTTCCGTAGCTGTCCATCGTCCCTTGCTTTGCATTTCTCGTGGCCAATATATCAGTGTGCGATCCCGCTGTTTTGTCTCCCTTCTTTTTTCCCCCTGGGCCATTGTCTCTCCCTTGCGTGGCTTCTCAATATTCTTTCTTTTTATCGTCTCCAGCTTCACCTTTTGAGCCCTTTATTGCTGTCAATTTCATCGTATCCCTCGTTCTGTCGTTATTCAGACCACCTGTCAATTATCGTCATATTGGACTCGCCTACCGCGCCTTCCTTGTCGACTTGGCTCTCCTTCTGTTTATCTTTTCCTCTACACTTCACGAAATACGAAGAGCTCTTACTTTCTGCGAAAACGATTGAAACATCCAATTCCTGTCTCCTCACATAAACAGTCGCCAACATGAAGCTCCTTCTCCACTTTTTGTTGGCTGTCCTCACGGCGACACTCACCCTCGCCGCACCCGCATCAACACACCTCCAGCGCCCGCTCGGCGGCGACCCCCCGCACCGTCCCGGCCACAAGGCCCATCCACCCGCCGACGTGAGCCACACCACGGCGACGCCCGTGTCGACGCAGACACACCCCGACGAGCGGCCTAAAGCGTTTCAGCTGCCCTACGTCGTCAAGGCGCCGAAGACGAGCGGCAACAGCGGGAAGCACAGCAAGCATGGCCGTCCGTCCCTCCCGTCGTGGATGACGCCGTGGAAGAAGCCGAGCTCGACTTCTACCAACCACCGGATGCACTTTCATCACGCCGGCAACGCCAAGCTGGCGTGCTTCTGCGCGGGCGGGGCGGTCTGCTGCCAAACGGCGACGGGGCTGGACTGCAACTCGGGGTACTGTGGGATTTAGGGAGCAAAGCAGGAAGAAGGAAAGAACAAAACAGACAACGGTTGTTTCCGGCGCCCATCTTCGAATCGACGACAGAATGAGGCCGGTCGAACAATCATGAATACGACAGAACGCGCCTCGGCGCAACACAACACGCCACGGCACGACGCGAAGTTGGTAATGGAGCCTGGGGAGCATCGCAAGCTGCCTTGTAGGACCAGCCTCGGCCACGCGCAGCGCAGCCCGTATCACCAACCTGGCACCGATCAGAGCACAGATCCGATTCTGGCTTTGCATTGTCCCTGCAGCAGATGTGTGCCGCCCATCACTGTGGCCTTCCGCATCGAGAGACGAGAAAGCGCTGCGCCAAGGAGCTGGCAGGGGAAGCCATCAGGGCAAGCCAACAGGCAATTTGCAGAAGAGAGCAATGGGCGTCACTCAACTCAATCGAACTATTTTCAGCTGACAGCAAACGACTATGCCGTACGGAGTAGAAACAAAACCTTTTCTAGAATAATGAAATCATTCTCACCGACTCTCGATCATGGACTCCCCATCGTACTCCGTTCAAACGTATTTCACGCATGAAAAATAAATACCACCCTGTCCCCTGCACACCCTCAAAAGCACAGTCCAAGCGTTGGAAAAACGCTAGAACGTCAAAAGGGCCATTCGAACGCTTCGAACGCTTCTCGAACAGCGAAGAGCAACGGTAAGCTTTTTGCAGGGCAGCATCGTGTGCCCACGGACCACCTCGCGACCAGACAGCCAGACCCAGACCCAGACCACGAGCCTTGGCCGGTTCATTCCGGATGGGAGGGCATTGTCCAGTCCATTCTGTTGTGTCTACGCTGTTTTCCAAGTACTCCATATTCTGTAGGCCATTGCATTCGACAAGACAAGAGATTCTGCAATTTCACTGCACTTTTTGCGTCCGTTTTTGAATTCAATGGTTTGACGGTTTGCCGATGAGGCGGGCGACAGCGGAAAACGGGAGATGAGATGTGCTTGCGCTGCAGTCGTTAGCGAGATTCTAGCACGCTTCTAGCATGGTTTGAGACGGTTGGGGGCCGTCGTGGGCGGGCTCGAGCGGGCTTTGCAGAAGCTTGCACTCTTGTGGAAATGCACGAAAGTGGCTCTTTAAAATGAGAGATGAATGCAATGCACGGCGGAGGAGAAGAGAAGAGGAGAAAGACCCTGTATTGCTTGTACTTGAACGGAGTATTACTCCGTAGGACTGAGGAGAATACTGCCGATGCCCCAGTTCGGCGGGCTCGGCCCTTGCCAGGCTTGTTAGGGAAGGAAGGTCCCCTGGAAATGACGGCCCTCTCGTCTGCAAGCACCGTCGACGTCGAGCAAACAGCCTCCCGAGACAGTATCACGACGGGTGATGGCCTTGACGCAAGACGGGAGCAACCAGACAGGGACACAAGCACGCCAAAACAGAACATTCATTTGTTGCCAACAATGGTGGCCCACAATGGTCGGCAAGAGGCACTCTTTGTATTAGCCTACAAGGGCAGACGGGCAGAAGGGGACAAGGCCTAAGGCGAGCCAAACCAAGCTAAGGACGTCATTGGTGTGGGGCAGCCTCAGAAGGTTGACGCCAGGTAGTAATTACTCCGTATTTTGGGCGGGCCTGTATTTTCTTCCATAGGGCGAGATACAGCAACCTGAGCCACCGAGCCACCACACCGCTAACGCCTGGCGGGCCCTTACTGAGGATGTGCTCAGGGCTGAAGCCGAAACAACGGCCACTCTCTGACTGGCCCACTGGCTCGCTGGCCTGGCCCTGCGACGTAGTAATTCCTTCTGCCCATCGCTCCTTCCCCAGCACTGAGCATCGGTTCTTCGCAGTGTTCTTTGCAGTGTTCTTTGCAGCGCCGCTTTGACCGTTCCCGAAACGACACAACACACATTGCCCCTCGAAGGAGGCAATGCCTTTCTTCAGTACGTCGTAACTTGCATCAACGATCGTGATCTCCGTTCTCACCGTCCCGTTGCTGCCGACGTCTTGATCCTCCTTGTCCGTGACCGCTACGGCCCTTCCGCTTGTCCCGCGCCAAACGCCAAAAAGACCAAAAGACCCAGAAATACGCCAGGCAGGCCCCACCAAAGCTTCCTTCCGTCTACGCGCGCAAAAGAGCAAAGGAAAGAGCAGCAAGCGACCAAGTCAGCAGCACACGACGAAACCAACCGACATCCTCGTCCACTGCCAACACCCTTCCCCTCGTCCCTCTCTCGCCTGCCCATCGTCACCAACCGACCACCCATTGCCCATCGACCATTGGACTGCAAGGTACGTCGTTCTCTCGTCGAATTGCCCCCGTGCCCCGCAGCCAGGACGACTCGAGACTCTCTTTAGTTGCTGACATTCCGCCTTCAGTCTTGTCTTCGGTCTTGTTTCAATCTTCTCTCCATTCCAGTCCCGTCAACATAACATTCACGACGTCCAACCATCTACGACTCTTTCCTCTTTCCTCTCGACACGTCCTTCCATCTCTCGCCGGCCTGCATACCATGCGTGCAGCAACCACGACGTGACGCAATCGCCCACCCAACACCCCACCACTTCACCACTCGCCTCGACCTCGTCCACAGCGAGCCGCCCTCCATTTATCCACGCCGTTCGCGCCTCCGCTGCCGCGGGTTCTGCACGCAAGCACCACTCTGCGCTCTGGATCGCCGGCTCACGGGCTCCCGGTGGGCTTGTCTGCCGCGCACAGGCGTTCGCTGAGGGACGCGAAACGTCGAAACGTCGAAGCGTCGAAACGTCCTCCTTCTAGAACACGTCCACGCACCGAGCATGACCAACGCCGCATAGCCTTCCTTCGAGTGACCGACAATATCAACAAACCAATACCTCCTGGGTAGGCTGGTACCTACCTAACTACCTTCCACCGCCTCCCCTCCCTCCACCTCCCTCCACCTCCCCCCCACAGACACAATGCGACGGGCACGCGGCCCGTCGCCGACATCGCCCTTCCGGGCCCTCGCCCACCACCATGCCGCCCACAATGCGGCGAACAACAATGGCGCTGGTGGCCAGGGCGGCACCGTCTCCTCCATGATTCGGTCCTTCAACGTCGAGACCAACCCCACCCGGCCCATGCGCCCCAGCCCGCTGACCGCCTCGACCTTCCCCGACATGCCCCTCGACCTCGTCGACCGCATCCGCTCGTTCCCGCTGTTCGTCTCGGCCCCCGACGACTTCCTGGCCGCCATCGGCAAGCACCTGCGGCCGCAGATCCACGCCGCCCACGACCTGATCCTGACCGAAGGCGACGACGCCAAGGCCATGTACTGGCTTGTGCGGGGCGTCGTGGCCGTCACGTCGCGCGACGGCGAGGCTGTCTACGCCGAGCTGACACCGGGCGCCTTCTTCGGCGAGATTGGCGTGCTGATGGACGTGCCACGGACGGCCACCATTGTGGCGCGGTCCAAGTGCTTGTTGGTCGTCCTCAAGAAGGAGGACCTCCAGACCGAACTGCCGCGCTACCCGGACATGGAAAAGGCCATCCGGCAAGAGGCCGAGGAGCGCCTGACCATCCTCAAGAAGAAGCAGCAGGAACGGCGCAACGTGGGGACCAGTGGGAGCACCACCGCGCCGAGCCAGAGTGAGGCACACAGGACAGCGACAAGAGACAAGTCTACCTCCACCTCCACCACCACAATCACGACCACCCCCACCAACAAAAAGAAGCGCAAGTCGCCCAGCCCGGGTATCATCGAGGACCCGGCCGTCGGCGGCAGCGCGTTGGGCGGCGGCTACGTCAACGTGCGCAAGACCTTGAAGGAGTTGCCCCTGTTTGCCACCCTGCCGCCCGACATCCTCCACTTCCTCGGCCTCAGCGCCCAGCCCAAGACGTTCGCACCCTTTACCGACATTATTTGTCAAGGCAGCCCCGGCAACGACATTTACTTTATTGTCCGCGGCGAGGCCGAGGTCGTCCTCCAACTCCCCAACGGCAGCGTGCTCGAGGCCGCGTCGACCTTTGCGCGCCCGCGCCTCACACAAGGCCAGTACTTTGGCGAGGTGGCCAGCTTGGGGTTGTCGCGCGGCCGCACGGCCACGGTGCGCTCCATCACCAGCGTCGAGTGCCTGATGATTAGTGGCGACGCCCTGGACGAGCTGTGGCGGCGGTGTCCGCCGGGGCTCAAGCACCAGGTCGAGGCCACGGCCCGCGCGCGGTACAACCAGACCGACGAGGCGGCAGCCGAGGAAACCCACGAAGAAGGGCAAGCCGAAGATAACGACGACGTCGAGATGGACGACGACCAGCCAGCCTTTGGCTCGCCATGGCACCCCAAGACGCCCTCTCCCGTCCCTTCGCTCGCCTCCCTCCGCCGCCATTCCGTCCCCAACGTCACCTTCACCACGCCCTCCAAACCGTCGTCGCCCACGAAAGCCTCCCAAAAGGACGAAGCCGCCGAGACCCGGCAGCCGAGCGACCCGGACCCGTTCCTCAGCGTCGACATGGAGAACCTGCGCAACCGCCGCCGCAACTCGCTGGCACCGCCCGTGCCCCAGACCGAGTCGTCTGTGTCGTCGCCGTCTTCCTCGTCCTCCCTCTCCTCCTCCTCCTCTTCCTCCACACTCCAGGCCCTGCCGGCATTGCAAGCCAGCGACGCCAGCAACAGCAACAGCAGTCCGCTCAAACTGTTTACTTTCCCACCGCAGACGACACCACCACCACCCGACCGAAAAGAAAAGGAGAAGGCAGAAAAGGGTGCGGCGAGCATCATTGAAGAGTTTAGCGGCATTAAGATGCAAGAGGATACACAGCAGCAGCAGCAAGACACACGAGGGCCCTTCAAAAAGGCACGACGAAGCCCCAGTGCCGTCCGCGGCGCCAACGGCGACCATGACCATCACATGCCCCTCGCCAGCAGCCGCCAGTTTCCGTCCGAGGCCGCCCTCGTCCTTGTATTTAAACAGTTTGACTTTCCCGAGCTCGTCCGCCTCGCCGGCGTCTGCCGCCACTGGCGCCGCGTCCTCACCACCGCCCCCCAGCTCTGCACCCACGTCGACCTGGCGCCCTACAACAGCCGCATCAACGACTGGTCCCTGTCCCAGATTGTCGCGCCGTTTGTCGGGCCGCGCGCTGTCGAGATTGACATTAGCAACTGCTTTCACATCACCGACGAGGGCTTCCAGGCGCTGTGGCAGCACTGCGGCCGCAACGTGAAAGCCTGGCGCATGAAGTCCGTGTGGGACGTGTCCGCCAACCAGATCCTGGACATGAGCGAGCACGCCGCGGGGCTCGAAGAGCTGGACTGGAGCAACTGCCGCAAAGTCGGCGACAATCTGCTGGCGCGCGTCGTCGGCTGGGTGGTGCCGCCCACGCCGCCGGCCTCTACGACGAACACAAAAATCGTGGCGATTACCAGCTCCAACCGGAGCCGGCAGACCCAGAAGCAACAACAGAAACAGCAGCAACAGCAGCAACAGCAGCAACAACAGCAACAACAGCAACAACAACAGAAGACGAGCCCCGCCCCGGGGACCATCATTGGCTGCCCCCAGCTCACCATCCTCGACCTCTCCTACTGCAAACACATCACCGACCGCTCCATGGTCCACATCGCCGCCCACGCCGCCCCGCGCCTGCGCTCTTTGTCGCTGACGCGGTGCACGTCCGTCACCGACGCCGGCTTCCAGTCCTGGGCGCCCTACCGCTTCACCGCCCTGACCCATCTGTGTCTGGCCGACTGCACCTACCTGTCCGACAACGCTATCGTCTCTCTTGTGAATGCCGCCAAGAGCTTGACCCACCTCGACCTCTCGTTTTGTTGCGCCCTCTCCGATACGGCGACCGAGGTCGTGGCCCTGGGCTTGCCTTTGTTGCAAGAACTCCGCCTCGCCTTTTGCGGCTCCGCCGTTTCGGATGCCAGCCTCCGGTGCGTCGCCCTCCACCTCCAGGACCTCCGCGGCTTGAGCGTCCGCGGCTGCGTCCGCGTCACCGGCGTCGGCGTCGATCACGTCCTCGACGGCTGTACCCGCCTGGCCTGGCTGGACGCGAGCCAGTGCAAGAATTTGGCGAGCTGGGTGGCCGCCGGCGGGGTGGCGCGGTGGGGGTACGACGAGCGGCAGGAGGCGTCGCGGGGGGGAAGTGGAAGTGGAAGTGGTCCCAAATACTCCCCCACCGGCTGGCAGCCGGCGAGTCGGCGCACGCTCGGGTTGGACCCCGCCTTCCGGCAGGCCGCCATTGCGGCGACGCCGACGCCCGCGATGCGCGGCCAACGGCGGCGGGCGCGCCAGCCCGTCAAGTTTATCATTGAGAAGGGGGCGCAGGATGGCCTGAGGTGACCGTTGTCGATGGCCATTTTCCGTTTATTTTTGATTTCTTTGTTTTCACATTCATCAGCATTTGGGTTATGTTTATTTATGACGAACGCATTGGGTAGAGGAAGGACTTTACGCATAGTACCGGGTTTGGGAAGAACGACCGGGTGGGGCATTTCGTTTGCGGGTGATACCATTTTTCGGCGGGACATTGCATTTTTCTATGATTGTATTTTGGATTCAGTTTACTCCCCCTTCTTGGACATATCTTTTCTTTGGATATTACAAAGTCAATATACCCAGCATATTCTGTCAATTTCGACGTTGGTCATGTTGTAAACGACATCCAAGTACGACTTACTAACAAAGCAGAGAAGCCACCTACAAGATCGACCAGCATACGAGAACGCTGTGAAATCGCAATCAAGAAGAGCTTACATGGTACGTCTGATCTTTCGAGTGCCGCCTACACGACGTTTCGGGGCGGCGCCTACGATGCCTTCTCGTCCAGCTCGCGCACGGTGCCGGGCGCGGCCGCCTACCCCGTGGACGCCGCGCCGTGGTCGTCGGTGTCGTACGCAGCCGACACTCTTGTGCTCAACGCAACATCGAACAGCGTCAAGAATACCACGTCCGCGACCCTCACTAGTTTTCCGGTGGGCGTGCCGCTCAACGATTTGGGCCAACAAGGGTACTACCCGATGAACGCGCTCGGCCTCGGCTTCAACTCGACCCTCCTCCACGCGCTCAAGGCCTCGGGCCACATTGCCAGCCGCACCTGGAGCATGTTCTGGGGGCTCAACGGCGCCGACCAAACGGGGCAGATGGATGGCGTGTTTGTGCTGGGCGGCTACGACAGCGCCAAAGTGGTGGCCGCGCAAAAGTACACGCTCCCGCTCGCCGACGCCGGGTCGGTGTGCCCCTCGCGCATGGTGCTGTCGATTACGGATCTCGTGCTCAACTTTGCCAACGGCACGAATGCCAGTTTGTTTCCCGGTACGGCGTCCACAGCACTGCAGGCCTGCATCACGCCCGACTACCCGGTGCTCATGACGCTGCCGGACGATCCCTACTTCAAAGCGATGGAGACCTTGACCAACACCTCATCGAGCAGCGCTCGCTGGGGCTGGCCTTTTTTGCCAACCGGTATCTGCCCGGTGCCGCCGTCTACACGGGCGACCTCACCATCACGTTCCAGTCCGGCCTCGCCGTGCGCGTCCCCAACGACCAGCTCATCGTCCCGGACCGCACCATCAGTCCCACGACCGGCGCCATCCAGGCCAACAGCAGCGGCCTGGACACCACCCTGCTGGCCATCCAAAACGTCAACGCCAACGACATGACCCAGCTGGGGCGCCAGTTCCTGTCGGCCGCCTACGTCATGCTCAACCAGGACGCCAACACGTTTACGCTGTGGCAGGCCAACCCCACGACGCAGCGCCAGCTCGTGGCCGTCGACGAGGCGAATGCGGATGTGACGGCAATATGTACGACGGGCGGCAACAACGACAGTGCCAACAGCACGTTGCCGACAAACGGAACGTCGACGGATACGTCGGCGTCGGGTACACCCACGAGCCCACCCGACAAACTGTCGACCGGCGCCATTGTGGGCGCCGCCGCCGGTGGTGCGGTCATTGTCGCCGCGCTGGTGGGCGTGGCCGTCTTCTATTGTCTACGCCGACGGCGGCAGCGCCGGACGACGGAAACGGCCGTCGCCGTCGCAGCGGCCGTCGAAACCGCCCGCAACAAGTTCGACCCGGGACGGCCGACGACCGAATCGACGACCGAACTCACAGCCGGGCCGACCCAACCACAGCTGTTCCACCAGCTGGACGCCCAGGACGTCCGCGACATTAAAGATGCCAAGGCGGCGTACTATTACCAGCACCAACAGCCCTACCAACAACACACCCCCATGGAGATGGAGGACTCGTCGCGCATTGAGCTGATGGACCTGCAGGACGTGGTGCCCAGGTACGCTCCACGACGACAGACGCCGCAGTATGAGCTGCAGGGTAAGGCGGGGAGAGTGCGTAAGGAACGAAGAGAGTAGAGGATGTCGGCGACGTGGTTTGATCTAGTATGTATAAAGAAAGTGCAGGCTTATGGACGGGCATAGCGTGGGCTGGATTTCGTTTATTTAATTTTGATTTGTTTATTTCATTAATGCATTAATGTATTTGGTATATTTTCGCACGTTTTTTTTCTTTCTTTAAAATATCAGATAAAAACATACGCCGTAAAGAGTGACGTTTCTCCATACCCGTCAATCAGTCATGAGTTGCAGATCACTATCATCGTCGTGTTGTTCCTCTTTCCCTTTTCTTTTCTCTTTCCGTCTTCACCTTGACGAGTCTCACCTTAAGGCTGCACCTCCAGTTAAGCTCAACAGGTCCCTGCGGAAGCAGCCGCTAGGGGCTCAGCCACTACCCACTGTAGTGCCTTGGCCAGGCCTAATCGGGAAGGATCACGACTTACACCGGGCGCGGTGTTCAAATAATATGCTTAAAAACTACGAGGACGTTGACTCAATCACAAAACAGCCTCGGTGAGCGCCATGGAGCTAATGCAAGCTCGTTTGTGTTCGTGTGGTTGCACCGCTAAACATCCCGATTTAGAGTTCTCTCTGTCGACGAAGCTTCCTTTTTTTTCTTCCCAGTCGCCGACCGGAGGGACATTGTCGTCCGTGCTCTTCTCTCAGGTGTCACTGTCTTGTCGTCGGTCTGTCAAAGGGCGTCCTTTTGTTGGTCAGCCACGGCCACGCCGATGCAGGTGCGATTGTGCCATCGACGCGACGCCCGCCGGAGGATGACCGTTCTCCTCGATTCTTGCAAACAGCTTCCTCATCGGGCGTCGCTGAAGGGGAACAGAACACCCATGCCGATGGCGTCTTCGACAGTCCTCCACCGGCCGACCACGTCTCGCAAGTGTTCCAGTTTTTTGGTCTTGGTCACTGTCCTTTGACAAACCTCTGCCACCCTTTTTCCACCTTTTTTGGTCACAGCGATGGCGTGTGTTCGATCGTCCGTTGCGGCGGGGGCCGTGGTGGGCCAATTAACGAGCGAGGAATTGACGCCTTTGGGGACGGCTCAAAGTCCTGGACGGAAATACAAGTGCAGCCTGCAAGTGCATCTCGCAAGTACCGCCCACCCGCTGCAGCCAACAAGCCAACCAAAGCTTGTCTGGCTTGGCTGGACTTGGCTGAGTGTGTGGCTGGATCGGCATCGTTATACTCCGTACTCCGTAGTTGTATTCGATCTATCTCCGTGGGAGGTGCGTCGTACGTGGTACCCTTCGATGTCGAGTCGTGTGGAGAGTATGTCGTGTGCGTCGTATTACGTCGTCTCTGCGGGTGACTCTTCCCAGTGAAGTGACAAATCCTGGGTGCGGTAAAGAGGAAACTGCCGGGCAAACAAAAGAACGACCATACGACCAAACGAGAAGAAGCGATAAAAACGACGACGGCGACAAAATGAGGCCGAAAACTGAGCGATGCTGGAGCATCCTGGGGATTGCACTTTTGTAGGAGCAATGTCGTTATTGACAAGGCTTTTTTGTCTCCTCTTCTTTAATTCTGTTACGTTTGGTTTTGCTCGCTTTCTTCGTCTCTCTCGCTCATTTTGTCTGTTTCGGGCCTGCCCGTCTTTCCTTGCCCTCCATCTCCCCTTTTCCGTATTGCATCTTCAGCCTGCTAACCGCCTTTTTCCATGATCGTCGCCCTGGCCATCCCTACCTGCCGACCTGCCTACCTGCAGCCTGTGCATTGTGCATCCTTGAAACGGATGTCTGCAAGTCTTTTTGGGTGCACTCGCAATCGTAGTCGCATTGTAGTCGTACGCACGTCGAGGCTCGCTGCACATCCAACGTGTCGCACGAGATCGTCCTCCCCGTCTTCCTGTCTTGTCTTTCTTGCCTGTCTTATCACTTTTGCCCCCCGTTCTTTCTGTCACACCCGCGTGCGCATCACATCTGTGTACGTCGTAATTACGCCGCACACTGTGCTTGTATTTAATATAAGCCCTCGCCCCCCAGTCATTTACATCCCGTCTGTCTTTTATCTGCATTTTCGCATCGTCTATTTTGTTTTCTTTTGCTTTTGTTTCTTTTTGTTTCTTATTTACACTTATCGCACATCCTTGGCTTGTCCATCTCCCGTCTCGACATTTCCTTGGCGTTTCGAGCCTCACCTACGGCCTCCTTATCTCCCAACTATCCTCCTCCACCACTCCATGCCCTGGTCCAGATTTACGGGCCGCTTCCGGCCCAATGCCGCGGAGCCGTCGTCGCCGTCGGCCGGCTCTGACGGCGTCGGCAGCAACGGCGTCCTCGAGAGCCCGCAGTTCGGCAAAGACGGCAGTGCCCTCGCCACGACCAGCAACGTCTTGGAGCCCGGCGACAGCAATGCCGACCGCCAGCCCATCCTCGAGTCGGCCGAGGCTGGTGAGCTGACGCTCGACGAGGCCGCGCTCGGCGGCATGGGCCGGCATCTGGGCCTCTTCTCGACGACGTTCCTGATCGTCGGCCGCATCATTGGCACGGGTATCTTCTCGACTCCGTCGTCCATCACGGCCGGTGTCGGCAGCGTGGGTGCTGCGCTGTTCCTATGGGTGCTCGGCCTTGTCCTCTCGTTCTGCGGTCTGTGCGTGTGGCTCGAGTTTGGCTGCATGTTCCCGCGCAGCGGCGGCGAGAAGGTGTACCTCGAAGCGGTGTACCGCCGCCCGCGGTTCCTTGCGACCGTTGTGTTCGCTGTGCAGGCCATCGCGCTTGGCTTCACGGCATCCGGTTGCATTGTCTTTGCCTCCAACATTGTCGTCGCCGCCGGCCACAACCCGGGCGAGTGGGAGGAGCGCGCCATCGCCATTGGCGTCATTGTGTTTGTCACGCTGATCCACACCTTTATCCCGCGCGTCGGCGTGCAGCTGATGAACGTCATTGGGTCCATCAAGGTGATTATTTTGTTGTTCATCATTGTCACCGGCTGGGCCGTGCTGGGCGGCGCCGTGCACCACATCCCGGACCCGCACGCGAGTTTCCGCAATGCGTTCGCCAACTCGGCCACCTCGAGCAACCTGTATGCCACCGCCCTCTTCAAGGTGCTCAACTCGTACGCCGGCTGGTCCAATGCGGCCTACGTGCTCAACGAGGTCAAGCGTCCTGTGCACACGCTCAAGATCGCGGGACCCCTGGGCCTGGGCATCTGCGGCGTGCTGTACCTGCTGGCCAACGTGGCCTACTTTTCTGCCGCCACGCCCAAAGAGATCGCCGCCAGCGGCATCACGGTCGCCTCCTACTTTATGCTCAAGGTGTTTGGCTCAACGGCTAGCCGCGTGCTGAGCGTGTTCGTCGCCATTTCCGCCCTCGGCAACGTCTTGAGCGTCACCTTTGCGCAGGCCCGCGTCAACCAAGAGCTCGCCAAGGAGGGTGTCATCCCCTTCCAGCGCTTCTGGGCCGGTACCTGGCCCGCCGGTGCCCCGTCGGCGGGACTCTTGCTGCACTTTATTCCCAGCTTCATCGTCATCGTCGCCATCCCCTTTGGCGACGCTTTCAACTTTATCGTCGACGTCGAGGGCTACCCCGGCAGCATCATCAGCGCCTTTGTCGTGGTCGGCCTCTTGATTCTGCGGTGGCGCGCCCCGCAGCTGCCCCGGCCCTTCCGCGTCTTCTTGCCGGTGGCTCTGCTGTTCTTGGTCGGCCAGGCGTTTTTGCTAGTCGCCCCCTTCCTGCGCCCGCCCGGCGGCAAGGGCGACACCAGCCTGCCGTACTGGCTCTACCCCATCATCGGCATTGTCGTCCTCCTCGGCGGCGTCGTCTACTGGGCTGTGTGGCGCAAGGTGCTGCCCTGGCTGGGCGGCTTTGAATGGACGCAGCAAAAGGTCACGCTGGCGGACGGTACCATCGTGACGACCTTTCACAAAGAAAAGCGGGCGTGAGACGACGGAGGAGAAAAGTAAAGAAATGGATGGAGTCAGGGTTAGGTGTGTGGAGGCAGTCTACGTTGTCAACTGTCTGATGTCGACATACATACGATAGCAATGGAGAATCAATAGAGATTGACAAGCAAAAGTTATGATGTCAGAATGTGAGTGTGCTTCTCTGAATTGTCAATGTCCATGATGGGTAAACTTTGGCAAAATATACGGGCCGATTCGCTCATGTTCTTTGTATTTGCCTTTGTATGAGAAATCAATCTTTGTTTTTGGTCCTTTTACTTCTTTTGTTCTTTCGTTTCTTTCTGCTTTCTTTTTGTCAGTCAATTGTTTGTCAGTACAATGATAGTTTGGCATGCCTTGCTTTGCACAATGTGCAATTGTATCCACGTCTCAGTCGACGCTGTCGCGTGTCGGGTCAGGGAATCATCACACTCTTAAAGAAAAAGAGCCATTCGCTGCAATCCTCACAGTGAATCCAGTGAAGCATCTGTGCGGCGACGTGCGACGTATCTACGGAGACGAAGAGAAGAACGTCGGAGCTCCGCCGCCACATTCACCTTCACGATGTAGATAAATGCCATGGGCCAGTTCCTTCATAAAGCGCAAGCACCTACAAAGAACATCTTGCCTTCCGCATCCCACGTCGTTGGACGAAGATACCAGCGTCGCACCAAGATCTGCAAGTAACGTGCCCTGGACGTTGCTCTTTTACCTTTTTGACCAGTGTCGGCGGCTCCCGGTCGGGCTCGACTTGCCCGAAAGGGTTGGGGTTGCAGGGTTTGGCGCTTGCTTTTTTTTTCTTTTTTTTTTTTAGTCTAGTTAGCAGAGCCGCTCTCTTCACCCTGTACTTCCTCTCTTTCTTCCGCGAATACCATGTCGGCAAGCTCATTAGGAAAGGAATCAAATGCGCTGCACAAGTGGGATTTGATAGGATTTAGACTTTGCCATTCTCTTATCAGTGAAGAGAGGGGAAACTGAGCAAAAGTCGTCGACAAAAACAATACCGCCGAGAAAGATCGGTGCTTCAGAGATAAGTAAATACGGTTTGCACGCTGCAAGTGAGACCTTTTATCAGTGTAAGTTGGACCAGGATTCTAGGGTCCTTGGTGGTCCTTGCCTGACTAAATTCTCACAGGGCTTAAAGTACCGTTTTATCTTTTTCCCTTGGCTTTTTTCCTCGTCTTTTTTCCTCTTCTCTACCGTCTTTTCTCGTCCGACCCCATTCCCCTAGTGGCATCGTCTCGGGGATCGACAAGCATCTTATCGCAGGCATGCGCGGCAGGCGAATGGGCGTTACGACGTACGACGTAGAATGGGCTGTATTAGTGACTGCCGTGTAAAGAATTAAGCACAGGCAAGACGACAGAAAAAGACCAAAAATACGGGCGAACCAACAAAAGTGTCACCTTCCCTGCAAGATTCCTTGATAGATAAACAACCACTTTATTTTTGTATAACGAATTGACGTATTCGAACAGCCTTCGGAATAGCCTGCTTTTGCTCACTACCGTCGGGTCCTGCCGGTGCCAATCTGGAGCACTTTGGCTAACTCATGGCAATGGATAGACAGGGCCTCGATAGACAAGATGACAATTACGTCGTAGAGGATCGAGCGCGGCATGCTCTGTGCACGTTTGCAGATTTATCAAGATACTATTTGTATTATCCAACATCTTATCCGTTTGTAAATAGATTGCTGTCGGACAATGCCGCCAGCATCTGTCATGATCATATAAAGTGTGGCCGTTCGCGATCAGCACATAGCCATCTAGATATTTTGTGCCCATTCGGTCCTTGTCATCAGTCATCTGTCAGTTTTCTCTGCCTTTTTGGTCAGTCGGTTCTCAGATTATCGCCAGATCACACTCGGCCTTCTCCGCCGCCTCTGTGTTACACAACTGGGACAGCACAAAATTCACACACCTTAATTCTCACCAGTCCTCCTTGGACGTCTATATCCCTATTTTCGCTCTCTTTTCACGTCTCGACAACCATACCTTTAACTCCTCGACGTCCCAATCCCAATTGGTACCCTTCTTGGATCTTCATCTCCCACACAACTCCTCACCATGGACACAAAAACTGTCCCCTCCGAGGACCCCCTCGATGTCTCTGACCAGGACAAGATGGCCACCGTCGAGAGCCTGCCCGACACCCCCCGCGTCGCCGAGACCGACAACACGCCCGCTGTCCTCGACCACAAGGCCGAGCGCGCGCTTGTGTGGAAGTTTGACTCGCGCCTGTTGCCCGTCATGGCCATCATGTACCTCTTCAACTCGCTCGACAAGGCCAACCTCGGCAACGCCAAGACGGCTGGCCTCGAGAAGTCGCTCGGCCTTGCCGACAACCAGTACAACATTATCCTGAGCGTCTTCTTCATTCCCTACGTGCTGACGGCGCCCGTCCTCGGTATCCTGGGCAAGAAGTTTGGTCCCAGCCGCGTGCTGCCCATCATGATGTTCTCATTTGGCAGCTTCACCCTGCTGGCTGCGAGTGCTAAGAACTTTGGCGGCATTATCGCTGTGCGTTGGTTCTTGGGCATGAGCGAGTCGGCCTTCTTCCCGCTCGTCATTTACTACCAGACCATGTTCTATCGTCGTGGCGAGCTAGCCCGCCGCCTCGCCATCTTCTATGCGGCCTCCAACATCTCGTACGCGTTTGGTGGCATGCTGGCCTTTGGCGTCTTCCAGATCCACAGCGGCGTCTTTGGCGGCACCAACGAGAACTGGCGGTACCTCTTTCTCATCGAGGGCGCCTGCTCCGTGCTGTTCTCCATCTTTGCCTTCTGGTACCTGCCGCGCTCCGCCGCCGAGGCCCGCTTCCTGACGCCCGCGCAAAAGGCCCTGGCCTACCACCGCATCGCCGTCGATAGTTCGGGTATCGTTGAAGAGCCCTTTGTCCTGCGCGACGCCCTGCGCATCTTCCGCGAGCCCACCACCTGGCTCATCCTGGCGATCGAAGTGTGTCTGGGCGTCCCGCTGCAGAGCGTTACACTCTTCCTACCGCAGATCATCGCCCGCCTCGGCTACGGCACCGTCAAGACCAACTTGTATACGGTCGCGCCCAACGTCTCCGGTGCCGTCATGCTGTTGGTCCTGGCGTTTGCCAGCGACTACACCCGCCGCCGGTTCCCCTTTGTCGCCGCCGGCTTCTTGTTCACGTTCGTCGGTTTCGTCATTTACGCCGCTATTGACGTCGAGGCTGACCTGCACGTCGCCTACTTTGCGTCCTTTATGATGACCTGGGGCACCAGCGCGCCTTCGGTGCTGCTGGACGTCCTCTACAACAACAACATTGCTAATGAGAACCGCCGCGTCATGCTGACCAGTGTCGGCGTCCCCGTCGCCAACGTCATGGGCCTGGTGAGCTCCAACATTTTTCGGAGCCAGGACGCGCCGCGCTACATCCCGGCGCTGGCGACGACGGCGGCCTTTGGTGGCATGGGACTGGTGTTGACGTTGGCGCTGGGCGCGTACATGATTCTGGACAATCGGCGGCGGAACCGGGCGCAGGGTGTTGTCGTGCAGGCCAAGGACATTCCGACGGATAAGCTGTACGACGGCCCGGCGTCGCCCGACTTCCGGTGGTTCCTGTAAGGCGGAGGGGGGGTGGGGAAAGAAGATAGGAAAAGAGGCAGGAAAGACGGTTAGTAGATATCATTCACAAAAATGAGACAATCAAAGCAAGCATCACAAGCATGCACGATTACATGTCCGACCCGTATCTGTACCGTGGTCCAAGTGCTGTTGACAAGACCACGGCTTTTTCAAGGCCAGCGCGCCTTTCTTTTTGTGAAAAAAAGGAGAAGGCGCACTAATCTGCGGCAAACCGGAGAACGATCGGTGTAGGTTGTCGTCTCAGAATCCGAGGATATGAAGAGGGTGTGCCTCCGTCTCGGACGAGGTAGAAGCACACTGCCATCCAAGGACCCTTTTCCGGCCGGGAGTCAAACATAAGAAAAGCAAATATTCGAGAAGAAACAATATCACCACAAATGACGACACGCAACAAAAGCAGACGTGGACGTGAACAGAAATAAGAAAATTTTGTTGTTGTTTTTTGCATTTTTTGTTTGTACCAAAACAAAAACCTGAACCCCTTCCCCCTATTCGTGTCTCTCCCTGAAGTACCCTGCCTGCCTCCCAATGACGCCCGTCGTATTCCGTCCGCGTGTCGTCGGAGAGATGTAGCCGTGTTACTGTCGTCGTCGAGATAAAAAGGAGGGCTGCTTTTTTTCCGTCCCGGCGCCGCGAGAATAAAGAAAGAAAAGACAATCGGGAGGTCGTCGAAAACACGGTCGTGCCGGTCGGGCCGTCGATTGCGTTTGTTATGTCGTTTTGATTTTTGTCATCCTCGTCCTTCCCCTAAACCTCTGTCACCGTCACCGGTCAAATTTACCGGATCGGGTTCCAGACGTTCTTCAGGAAGCCGTCGCGCTGGGCCAGGCGGTTGAAGGCATCGTCGGCCTCGCCCTGGGCGCGGACAAAGCCGCTCAGAGCGTAGACCTGGTTCTCGCCGGCGATCGCGCGGCCGTTCTCGTCAACCTGTGGAGGGTGGAGGGTCAGCATTTTGTCTGGAGGCACACATTCTTGTCCATCGTCATCCTCCCCTCTCTCTCCCTCGCTCGTTCCTCCTCATGTCGTCTCCTGAGTCGGAAACGCATGTCCTCTCTTAGGACGCTCTCTCCTTTCCCAATCTCCCCCATCTCCCTCCCGTCTCTCGTCGTCCCCTCGCCTTCTCGAATGTGTCGTACCTTAGCAACCGAAATCTGCACCGAGCTGTGGTCCTTGGCCTTGATGATGCGGCCCGTCGCAGAGCACTTGCGCGGGACGTACAGGTCGACGATCTCACCCTTGTCGTTCTCCATGGCTGCTGATTTGGTGGTGAAAAGGAGGGGTGGTGGTGGTGTTCGTGGGTGTTGAGGTGTGCGTGGTGATGTGGTGATGGGTAAAATCGTAGAACGGGCGAGAAAATGAGTTAGACCAGCAAAAAGAGTGCAATTTTCGCTAGACCACTTTTTTTCGCACCCACCGCCCAGGCGCCGCCATTGGTGGTGCCCACACACAAACTGCCAGCCAGAGGGGTTGGAACATTTTTGGTCCGAGCTGGAGTGGGGGGAAACGAGAAACGCACAAAATTCTTTTCTTGAAATTTTTGTGGATTACGAAAGACAGGATCCACATTTACGGGTTACAAGGGTCATATGATCGGTCAGGTGATTGCGCGCCGCTAACGCGTGGCCAACTCTTAGATCAGATCCACTTTTCTGTTTGAGAGGGGCAGCGCACTGCACACCACCGTGCCTGTTCACAGCACAGCGTATCAATGTACTTTGTACGTTTTGGCGTGCCAACCAGACTTCACGCGCCTCCCCTTAAACAATCCGCATCGTGCACTCAACGGTCCCCATGATCGCATCTTATATGCCATAACGTACTCACCACCACGCTTGCAGCAATCTTCCTGCAACACTGTCTCGTCTACTGCGACTAGGATGCGCGCTGCGCATGCCCCCACGCGCGACAATGGCTCGTAGCGAAACGCGGGTTCTGGCCATCGCCGGACCGCCCGACCTTCGCGATGTCATTCTGCTGTCCTCGTCACCCGTCTTATCTCCCACACGTCCTCTCTCAACCTTAGCGACCGCCGACACGTCCAGGCCGTCATGGCGCGACAGGAACTTCGACCTTCCCCTGCTCAGTAGCGACCCTCCCGAGGCAGCGACACGAAGCGGACCACCGGCTGGCGACACAAACTCGAAATACTTTGCCAACAGCCCCAGTCTCCCTTCTTCTCTCCCTGCTGCTATTTCAGTGGCAGTCGACCTACCAGCGATACCCAAGGAAAAGCCAGAAAAGTACGTCAGCGGCGATCTGGAACACGCCGTCCAACGACGCCGTGACTGGACACCCCCGCCAATCGATACGGTGATTCCTACGGGCGAATTCTCTCGGTCACCGCACCATGTGGACGACTGGTCGTCGTCACCAGGCGAGCTCGTCGGCCGGTCGAACAGTGTCTTCAAAAGCCTCCAAACCAGCTACGGCTGCAAGGAGGACGAGGGACAGCCGAGCAACAACAATCCGGCTACCGCCGCGCGGGAAAGCTCCTTCACGAAACGGAAAGCCATCGAGGCAATCTCCATTGGCGATGCAGGTCAAACGTCAGGTAGTAAGACCTCGCCGACGAAGACCAAGGCTCCTAAGAAGAAGACCCGGACCCTGACAGAATTGGCCGTGGCCGCCTACGCCGACTCGACGGTGGCAGGCGATGGCACCACCACAACGACGACGACAAAAACGACAACGAAACGACAGCTCGAGGTGGTGGACGAAAACCTGCCGCTCGCCGAGCCCGAGGTTCGCCCGGGGCTCCCGATGTCCAAGTTGCGCAAACTCAAGACGGCGCGCGCAGCCGCAGCCGCCAAGAAACCCCGAACGAAAAAAGCGCCGGCGCCGCGCAAGCCCGTGCTGCTGTCGCCCGAGTCGGCGCGCGCTGCGGCCACGCGCCAGGATTTCTTATTTGGCACGTCGAGCCAGCTGGCGCGGGAGCAGTCGCCCACCTTTCTACGGCACCTCCACACGGCCATGCAGGCGTCCAACCATGATGTGGACGAGCCGGGACTGGAACAGAACCACCTGCTGGACATCATTGACGACTTTGACTCCGACAGCAGCCCCGACATTAGCACTGTCGACCTGACCGGGCAGCGGACGCCGGGGCCGTTGGAGAAGGCCAAAAAGAAGCAGCTGTGGGGTGCAGCCGCGCGGGGCGAGGACGGCCACCTAACGTTTGACAATGTGATTGACCTCGAGGACGCCATTGAGTTCCCCGAGGACCCGCACCAGGTCATTGCCATGGCGCAGCGGGCGGCCGAGGAGGCCATTCAGAAGGAGGCCAAAGAGAAGGCGCCATCCACACCCACGCCGGCAGCAACAGCGGCAACGCAAGCGACACAGTCCTCGCGCGGAAAGGGCAGACCACCAGCCAAAGCAAATGCGACAGCAGTGAGCAGCACCGCTCCAACAGCACCCCCGGCAACACAAAAGGAGACGAAAGCAACAAAGACGTCAAAGTCAAGGGCAACAAAAGCAGCAAAACAGAAGGAGGTGGTTCGTCCCAACTTTGAGGTACTCACGACGGCCCAGCTCACCAAGAAGGTGTCCGACTACGGCTACAAGACCATCAAAGCGCGGTCAGCCATGATTGCCCTGCTGAACGAGTGCTGGGACGCGCAACACCCGAACGCACCGCCGGCTGGGCAACCCGTGCAGGCTAATCCAGCTTCTACTGCATCACCAACGGTCCAGACCAATGATGCTACAGCTCCTGCTACAGCTCCTGCCGCAATTGAGCCAGCGAAGACACAACCCAAATCAAAACCGCCACGTGTGACGAAACCAAAAGCGACCAAGGCCACAGAAAGCACTCAGTCCACAATCCGTGGGTTGACAACATCACCACGAGCTGCTCTTTTTCTGCCCAAGGGTACGACTTCGCCCACCTCTGTACGCGCTGCAGCTATCCACACCTCCGCCAAGGCAACGGCCAAGGCGACTGCGAAACCGAGTGCAAAGGCCACGGCAACAGCAACAGCAACGTCCCAGGCACGAAAGGTCCCGGAAGAGCGCATCGTTTTTGAGATTGACGACTCGGAATCCGACGGCCGCTTCTCGTCACCAGAGCCTGTGGGTGTGGGGCATGGGCTCGACGAAGACATTGACATCGACGACGACGGCATTGTGGCAACCGACCTGGACGAGGACGACGAAAACAACGACATGGACAACGACATGGACAACGACATGGACAACGACGAGGCCGACATGTCGCTGGCCAACGGGCCGCTCACCTACGAAGAGTCGGAGCTGTTCCGCTACATTGCCACGGCCGTCACCAGTGCGCCGCCGACTAACGACCCGACCGCGCCGTCGTGGCACGAAAAGATCCTCATGTACGACACCATTGTTCTGGAGACGTTTACGGCGTGGCTCAACGACGGGCCGCTGCGAGCAGCCGGGTATGCGGGCGTTGACGTGGCCCCGACCGACGTCAAGAAGTGGTGCGAGTCCAAGAGCGTGTGCTGCATCTGGCGCAAGAACCTGCAAGGGAAGGAGAGGAAGTGGTGAGGCGGGAGTGAGCGTTACATTTTTGCATTTTGTATTACATTGGCTATCAGCCTCACTGGACTTGGGCTTATGACACTGGATGATTTTGGACTTATGATTTGGAAACACAATGCATTTGGTTTATCCTGATTTTGTTTACTTGTACCCCGTACTTGTACTCGTTTTGACCCCCTTTTGTTTACTTGTACTTTGTAGCGGCCAATGAACGACCGCTTGACTTACATGGCCTCATTCATACGTCACGGCATCTCTCGGGCAGAGCAGAAACAGTGTCTTGGGACGAACAACGACCCCGTCGAGCCCGTGCAGCTGGACATACAGTGGGTGTGCAAGTGCGGAGAAAGCTCCGACTCTCCAGGTCCCTCCCCCGCTCTTTCTCCACCCAACCCCCCTACAAAAGCAGGGCCAATAGGGCCGCTATCGCAGAACCGCGCCCTGGCCAACCTCGGCATCGCCGCTAAGCGTTATCCGCCCACGCTCAACGTTGACACCGACACAACAGACAGCCGCCCTTTCGCATTGTTCTTACGTCGTTCTTGCAGCTGGTCTGAGAGGTGTTTCCCTGTCTCTCCTCACCCCTTCGGTCTCTCACTCTCTTGCCAGTTTTGGACAGTCCTGCACCTGCCACACCATGCACGGGCTACGTCCAATGAGGGCACCATCTCGGCTTACAGTAGACAGTCCTCACCAACAACAACTCCTCTTTCACGTGCTGCGACGGACATCGAATGCGCCCCAATACCAGGAACTGCACCAACACCAACCACTACGACGCACCTTGTGCCAAACTAGATCCTACACTCTGACAACCTCCATACGACCGTTCCAACAAACCATTGCGTCGTCTCCCAACGTCACCCTCCCTTTGACCTCAACCCCGACCCCAGCCTCAGCCTCAGCCTCGCCATTGACCCGGCGAGCCTTCCACACCACAGCCTCGCAGCGCAGTTCGAGTTCGACCGACGCCATGCCTGCCGACCCCAAGAAGAAGGGCGGTTCCCGAAGCGGCCCCCCCAAAACACCCGGCATCCCCGCGCCCAGTGCCAGCGTCGTCGTCATCTCCCCCCAGAACGAGATCCTCCTCCTCCACCGCGTCCAGACCGGCACCTTTTCGTCCGCCCACGTCTTTCCCGGCGGCAACCTCAGCGCCTTCCACGAGGGCAGCCTCATCCCAGCCATTGACAGCCCCGAGCGCCACATTGACGGTCCATCGTATCGTCTGGCCGCCATCCGCGAGACCTTTGAAGAGAGTGGCGTGCTGCTGGCGCGGGCGGCCGACCAAGACGCCGTCGCGTCCACCGAGAACCGTGCCCTGCTCCAGGTATCGGAGGAGGCCAGTCGGCAGGCGCGGGTCGGCGTGGCCAACGAGAAGGTCCGCTTCGAGGAGTGGCTGTCGAGCGTCGGCGGCGTTCCCGACAATGGTCAGTCGGCCCTGCGTACTCTTTTGGCATCGTGCTCTCACTGACCAACAGAAAACTTAATACCGTTCACACGGTGGTTGACGCCGCCCAACCTGGCCCGCCGCTACACCACACAAATGTACCTGTACTTTTTGCCGCTCGTCGACAATACAAAGACAACGTCCGACGCGGGTGCCGCCGCCGGTGTCGACAACAACAACAACAACGGCGGCGCATCCGCCGACCAGACCGAGGTCACCGAGGCCGAGTGGGCCAGCGCCGAGGCCTGGGTCAACCGCGCCCAACACAACGACATCATCCTCTTCCCGCCCCAGCTGTACATTCTCTCGCTGCTCGCGCCCCTCCTCAAGGGACAAGCGGGTGTGCCGGCCGGTACCTCGTCGCTCGCCGAGCACTACGCCGCCGAGCGCCGCAAGGTCGCCGCCCTCATCCACGACGGGCCCGCCCCCGGCGAAGACAAGGCCACGTTCGTGCCCTGGGCCGACCGCGTCATCAGCCCGCGCGTCATCGGCAAGCTGCCCGACGATGCCCGCGGCCGCTCCGTCATGGCCCTCGACTACCCCGGCCCCGAACTGAAGAACAGCGGCCGCGGCGGCGATGCCTACCGCGTCGTCGTCGTGGGCAACATGCCGCCGGGTCCGCCGCGCGACCTGGAGCTCGTGGTGCGGGCGGACGTGATGCCGCAGGTGGTGGCCAAGCCCAAGATCCAGGCGACGGGGAAGCTGTAGACGCTGCATGTATATATGTCAAATATGAGATACCATAATCTTATCGTTTATCTAGAGAGTTAGCAAAAAGGGCCCGCGAATCACAAATGGGCCGAACTTGTATTCTAGTTTGCTGTGCGTGGATTGGTTGGACGTTGTAATTACGTCGTAGTCCGCGCAAGGGACAAAAGAACAGGGGCCAGCTCGAGACTCGAGCCAACATCGGCGCCATTGCGGGCCCGCATGGACGTTGTTGTGCCGCTGTTTGCGATTGCGCTAGCCAAGGCCAATGACCGACATTTGTTCGCAGTCAACCCCTCCCTTCTATGATAAACTCAGCCTAAAGCCGAGTTCTGACCCACGTGACCGTCCACCGAGACCAAGCGAACATAAAAACGGACGACATCAATTGCTCATCAAACTTGTTTCTTCCTCCGGTCCGTTGACTCTAAATTTCCTGTTTTCCTTCAAAGAGTTGATTAGAGTTAAGCATGCCGGTCGCGGAGAGTTCCGGCTGCCGGTGTGCTGGGAATTTGTGAATGGCTGCTTTGGAATTGCCATGCGTTGGATCGTCTTGGCATTTTAAAGTGTAATATCCTGCTGCTCGGTTTCGGCGTCAATCTATCAAAGCGGCCGAGTGCTCCTCGTGCGGTGTGTCTGACAGTGCATCTGCGCCCTTCCATGCCGTGATCCGTCCACATACTACAAAAGAGAAAAACATCCGCAGACAGCCGCTGCCCTCTCCTTCCCTTTTCCCCTTTCTGTCCTCCGTAGATCGCACCTTCCGCTTTGTTTGCGAACCTCGGATTTTGCACGGATGGGTGAAACATAGCCCGAAAAAAGAGGACTGCATGGATCGTACCTCCCGTCCTCGGCTCTGGGGCCTTCTTTTCTGGGGACTCTGGTTTTCTAGGCCTTCTAGCCTCTCCTTGTTCTCTCGCCGTTCTTTTTCTTTTGCTTTTTTATTGTTATTTTGACGGCACGTAAGAAACGGCACTGGGTCGGGTTTAACTTAGGCCGCCCGTAGGGACAACGCTGCAGCGCGGCTGGCCTTGTGACCATTTTGTGCCTTTTTCCTGCTTTCTCACGAAAATGACATAAGCGCCCTAGGAGCTACCTGGGCCGCCTAGCAAATGCCATCAAAACTCATTGTACCGCAGATGAACGCGCCTTCCGTCTAACGCCAGTGAGCCGCTGTCGCTCCTCCCCGATCCGGCATAATTTTTCGTGGTTTCCACGTCCTCGTCCGCCGTGCACGCTCCTTCTTCACTTCTCCCCTCCGTTCCTTTCCTTCAATCACATCGGATTGCTATTCTGCCGTCACTTTTGTGCACGCATCCACCCGTTCCTTCCTCCTCTGGCTTCTGACAGGCATTGGCACCACCCACCTCCTTCCCATTTCACTGGACCGTCCCAGTCAGCAGAACCACCCCGCCATCCATCCTTCCTGCATTTGACGATTCTACCTCTGTCCCCTGTGCCATCTTACCCTTTTCTCCCAGCCTCTGCAGAATTTCAGCTCCGTTCTCCAAAATACCAACGACCACCGCTGCTACACAGGGACCCGGCCCACGCGAATTGGAGATGAGGCTTTTATAGGTGGCTGCTTCTCGTCATCCTCTACCACCCTACGGAGTACAACTATACGCATATCTTGCAAGGCCGGCTGTCTACTGAGCGTCCGCCTCCTCTCATTGGCTAGCCGTTGTTTTTGCCCGCTTCTTTTGCCCGTCACTTTTGCGGCTTCTTCCACTTTTGGCTCTTATTCCTTTCTCTCTCTTTTGTCCCTATTTTACTTTTCTGCCTTTGTTTTCTTTCTCCTACTGTTTCTCTCTACCTCCCCTCCCTCTCGTCTCTCCGATTCTTCGGCTACGTCTCGTCGTCGCCTCCATCCCTTCTCTCTCTTCTGCCCTTATCCCCTTCTCTTCGCCACCCATCCCCCTTAATCTTTCCTCCCACCGCCGATTCATCTCCGTCGCTATCCGCACTCCCCTCTCTTCCCCTTCCTCTTCTCCCCCTCTCCCCTCTTGTCTCGCTTCCGCCACCGCTTCTCCAACCGAATCATGGCCGACAACTCCTTCAACCTCCCCCTTCAGCAAACGCCCGACATCGAATCGCCCTCGTCCACCGTCACATCACATCATGACGCATATACGCCGATCGCCCCGTCGGGCAACCACAATCACAACCACCATGTGGCCGGCCAAGCCCATGCGCACGCCGCCGCCCAACCCATGCCGCCCATGACCGGCGCCACCGTCTACACACCGACGGCCGCCCCCAGCTCCGAGCTGAACCCCCGCAGCTGCGTCACCTGCCGTCGTCGCAAAGTGCGCTGCGACAAGCTCATGCCCTGCTCCAACTGCCGCCGCGCCATGGTGCCCTGCATCTTCCCCGCCCCCGAGCGCGCCCCGCGCCGGCCCCGGCGCAAAGACCCCATTGCACTCAAACCGCACCAGTCCAGCGAGCGCGAAATCGAGCTTCTCAAGCGCCTGCGCAAGCTCGAGGGCATCGTCGAGGACCTGAGCGGCCAGGTCGAGATGGAGGCCACGAGCGGCGTCAAATTGCCCGCGAGCAACAGCAATTCGCCCGAGGCGGGTGCCAGCGGCGGCAGCGATAGCGCAGGGCCGCGCACCAGCCTGGACCACGGCACGACGCCGAGTGCGTCGAGCTCGTGGGGCCAGTCGCCCAAGCTGGCGCATGCCGCGCAGGGGTCGTCGGCCAACAGCCCCGGGCGTCTGGTGGGCCGCAACGCGAGCTACGGCTCGCTCATGAAGCAGCAGACCAAGGACACGCAGAAGCAGCTCGGCCGGTTGATGATTAACGACTACGGCCGGTCGCGCTACGTGAGCAGCGCCTTTTGGAGCAAGATCAACGACGAGGTGTGTACTTTTCTGGTTTTTTTTTCTGTTGGTTGTCCTGTCTATCCCCCTTGCACTTACTAATCACGCCATGCGTACTCCGTATAGCTTGACGAACTCCGCGCAGAGACACAGCGCATCTCCGAGTCCGACAGCGAACTGTCTGATGCCGACAGCACGCCCGGCCACGACGAAGACCGGCCCGAGGCCGACCACCACGCTTTTATCTTCGGGTTCCAGTCGACCACCGTCGATCTGCGCCCGCTCCACCCGCTGCCGTCACAAATACCCTATATCTGGCAGGTGTACCAGGAGAACGTCGATCCCGTCGTCAAGATCCTGCATATCCCGACGACCAGCAAGGTCATCCGGGACGCGCGCACCAACCTCGACAATATTTCCCCAGCCGCAGAGGCTCTGATGTTTGCCATCTACTACGCTGCGGTCAACTCGTTAGAAGAGAGCGAGGTAAGAGCGCGATTAGTTAACCGTTTCCTTGAGGCAGCCTTACTAACTCGATCTACAGATCCAAACAAACTTTATGGCCGAAAAAAACGTCCTCGTCAACAAGTACCGCTTCGCGCTCGAACAGGCCCTCGCCAAGGCCAACTTCCTCGTCTCGTCCGATCTTGTCACACTACAAGCCCTTGTGCTGTTGCTCGTCCTCGTCCGCAGCCCGGAAGATACCCGGCTTGCATGGACGTTGACGGGTCTGGCCATCCGCATCTGCCACTCCATTGGCCTGCACCGCGACGGCACAAACTTTTCGAACCTGTCGCCTTTTGAAATCGAGATGCGCCGTCGCTTGTTCTGGGCGCTCTGCATCCTCGACATGCGCTGTGCCGAAGATCAAGGTACCGACTTGACCATCCTCGAGCAGGGCGTCGACACGCTGCCGCCCCTCAACATCAACGACACCGACATCAGCCCCGAGAGCACATCGCTCCCTCCCTCGCGTGAAGGCGCCACCGACATGACGTTCGCCCTGATCCGCTTCGAGATCTGCCGGGTCGCACGCCGCCTGCATGCTATCCATTCGGCTATGGGCCCGATTGAGCCGGGCGATGCGTCGCTGACCCTCGAAGACCGCGAGCGCATGATCCACGACGTGTACGACCGCGTCGAAAACGTGTACCTCAAGCACGGCGACGCACAAACCAATCCCATGTTCTGGGTGGCCGCGAACATTGCTCGGGTCATCTGCGCCAAGATGACCCTCGTCATCTACCAGCCGGTCCTGTTCCCTGGCCCCGGCAACGAGGCCATCTCGCGCGACGTCCGCGACCGCCTGTTCACTGCCTGCACGGAGCTCTTCGAGTACAGCTATATTCTGACCATGGACTCGCGCACCAAGCAGTGGCGCTGGCTCTTCCAGACTTACACCCAGTGGCAGGCGGTGGCGTATGCCCTGATCGAGTCCGGGCGTCGGCCCTGGAGCGCCTCGGTCGAACGCTCCTGGAACGGGCTCAACTCCATCATGTCGTCCACCAAGCCGCACGATCACGAAAAGATGACCGACAACGCTTCGCTGTTTGTGCCTCTCAAGGCCCTCTACAACAAGGCGCGCAAGCACAGAAACGCCGAGGTGGAGCGGCTGCGGGCGGATCCGGAGGAAGTGGCGCGTCTCGACAAGGAGGACCGCTCGCGCCTCAACCCGACCATGTTTTCCGCCTACCATGGCAGCCTCGACGGCCTGCAGTGGCGCGAGCGCTGGCTGCGACTGGTCGGTGCGCCGCAACTCATTGACGAGCCTGCACAGATCGCATCCTCGGCGGTGTCCTCGATGAACACGTCGACCCAGAACCCCTCGACGCCCATTGGCGGCATGTCGGCTTCCAAGGCGGGTGGCAATCTTCAGTTGCAGCAGCAACTGCCGCAGCCTCCGATGGCGCATGGCCAGCAGCCGAACCAGGATCAACAACAACAGCAACAGCAGGACCAAGATCCGGCCGCCACCGACGATCCTTTGTACCCGGCCACGAAGGTCCTCGACAACGTCTTCTCGCAGCCGACCTTTGAGCCACAGGTTCTCTACCAAGTCCTTAACATGGGCAAGGACGGGACCGGCGGCCCCGCCTCCGTGTTTGGCTCGTTTGCCGGCACGGACATGCCGCGCCAGGATCTGACGCTGGCCGCGTTCTCGACCGACCCCTCTCTGGCGTTTTCGAACCCGGCGCTGGCCGGTGCAGATGGTACCGGCGGCAACGCCTCGACCTCCCAATCCGAGGCCACGCCGCTCGTCGACGCGATTGTCAAGGACTACCCGCCGCCGTGGCTGTGGACCAACGACAACATGGACAACAACACCAGCCAGTTCCCGGGCATGCTGGCCGACAGCGGTGACATGAAGATGGACGACATGGACGAGAACTTTGACTGGCAAGACTTTAGCCAGACCCTGGGCGGCATGTCCAACGGCGTGTGGAGCTCGCATGGTCTGTAAACGACACAACCCTTTTTTATCACTTGGAGTATGACTTACAAGGGGCGCACTATCTTTAAGGAAGCATGGACAGAGAGGCATTGCAATAGGGAATCGGTAGAATGTTCTTATTTTCTGGCGCACGTCATTTTACTATCCAGTTGGTTTTCTGCATCGTTTTGGGTTTTTTTGGTGCTTTTGGTGCTTTTTGGCTGTTTGCATTTTTATTTTTTGTTTCTTCCTCATTTGTAACAGGGGTCGCAAGGTGTTCTTAGATATGGACAACAGAGATGCCTTGTATCTTGGTTTCGTTTTGTCTATCTGTTTTGGGGAGTTTTTCTGGTTGATACATCATTGATAGTTAATGGGAAGATACCCGGTTGGAGTACCTGAAGATATTGCCCTAGGCTGTGCCTGTTGAACAGCTCGAAGTGACCCACTTTTTCCAGGCTAACAAGCCCAAGCTTCGCCGCGCTGCCTGTACCTCAACGTCACCAAACATCAACACAACTTCGCCCTCGAAAATACGCGTCGCTCCGACAAATCTCCTCCCTCCCTCTCCTTCCCTGAAAATGGACGACGGCCGGGCATGGCGGCTGCTGCCGGCCGCGCACCCGGATGTCCCCGCCCTCCTCGTCGCGACCTCGTTCGGCCCGGCCGCGTACAGCGTTTTCGTGACCGACCTCGCGCACGTCTGGGCCGAGCGCCTCGAGCGCCGCGACATTTGCATGCGCGCGTTCCAGGAGAATACGGCCATCGACCCGAGCTACGACAACGAGCAGATGGGCGTCTTCCTGGGGAAACTGCAGGCCGCGTTCGACGCCGACGCCGACGCGCGGCTGTCGATTGCGGCGTCCCCAAAGAAGGACGGCGATCTTGTTCTGCACACCACATCCGTGCTGCCCGCCGGCCTACAACCGCTCAAGTGGCCCATCTACCTCAAGCAGCAGCCGGCCACGGCCGTTGCTTCTGACCTCGTGCTGCCCCTGGTGCAAGACCGCGCAGCGCACCAGCGTGCCGAGGCGCGGCTCGTGGCGGCGCTGCAGGACAAGGACGCGGTGATCAACAAGCTGGTGGACAAGCTGGAGGCGATGGGCGCGGGCGTGGAGAGCGCGTTTCCGACACTGGTCATGGGCGGAGCCGGTGGTGGTGGCGGTGGCAGAGGAGGGCGCAGAGTGGCAAGGTCCGACATGGAGGCGCGTGTGCGGGGCCTGGCGCAGTTCGACGAGGCAACCTTCCGAAAGCAGATGGTGAAGGAGGGCGCAAAAAAGTACCACGGAGAAGACGACGACACCAGCAAGGCCGCCAAACTTGTGGAAGAGGCCTTTGGCAGCGGCAACGAGTTGCAGTACGACGTCGAGGCGGCTGTGGGAACAGCCTCACAGTCGTCTCCCAATCTCGACAGCTGGTGGCAGGAGCTAGGGACGGGGCTGGGAGTGCCTATGATGCATACCGGCCCGGCCAAGGCCAGCAACAGCCAGCAGTCCGCGAAAAGTAACCACGACGCCGAGGATGCCGACGACCAGCAAGGCGACGATGCGTTCCAAGAGGCGACACCGAAGAAGAGCAAAGCAGCCGCGGCTTCCTCTGCGCGGAAGAACAACGCTACGAAGAAAGACGCTGAGGAAGCAAAGCCCGAGGAAGACGAACCCCCATCACCAACGCCGACGAAACCAAAGGCTGGGCTGGGCAAGATTGGCCGTCTCGGCGCCATAGGAAAGAAACCCAAAGCGGCCAGCCCACCACCACCGCCACCAGAAAATGAGAAAGACGATTCGGGCGACGAGACGGCGTCCGATGCAGACGACTTGGACCCGCCGAAGACTAGGGCGGTTGACAAGAAGGAGGAGACGAAAAAGTCAGGCGTCGACAGCGATGACGATGACAAAGAGCCAACGCCTACGGTCACAACGGCGTCTCTACGCACAAAGCCGGTACGGGGAGGGCTCGGTCGTATTGGTGGGAAAAAGGAGAAAACCCCTACACCAGAACCGGAACCAGAAGCTGCAGACGAAGCACTTCCAGAGCCATCCCCAGCCAAACCAGCCAGAGCAGGCGGCCTTGGCCGCATTGGTAAGGGCAAGACGGCTGCCGTGACAAAAGAGGCAGCGGACCATGAAGAAGACGCGAGCAAGCGGAAAGCGGAACTAGAGGAAGAGGAGACAAAACCAGCCGCGGCACCACCGCCTCCCAAGGAAGACGCAGGCAAGCGTGCCGAGGTACTGCAAAAGGCCGTGGAGAAGCACGCAGCGCCGGTGCGCAAAAAGCGAAAATTTTGAAGCTGTGAGCGGCTGTCACGATTACAAATGAAAGTAATGATTAAGTACAGAAAAAAGTACAAGAATGAAAAATAAAACGAATGATGAACACCTCCCCAGTTCCCTCCCCGCCTTTTTGTCCCTAGTTGAAACCCAGCCACACGTTAGTGCAGGTCACGTCCAGGTCGGCCTCGTTCTGGTTGAGGCAGTAGGCCTGGTTGCCACCACTGGGGCTGACGACGTCAATGTCGACGGCCGAGATGCTGCTGCACACGGCGGTCGACGAGCACGCGAAAGCACCAATCTCGGGCGCGTACTTTTTCGAGGTGGTGCCCTGGAAGTTGCTAAAGACAATGTTGGTGATGGTCAGCGGGCTCGGGTACTCGGTGCACAGCGTCAGGTTGCTCTGGCCGTAGCACTGGGTGATCTCGATGGCGTAGTCGACGTTGTCGATGAGCATGCCGTCAAAGGTCACATTGTCGACGCGGCCGTCGCCACCGCCGCCCTGCAGGTCGCCCGACAGCGCCGAGGGCGTGTTGGGCCAGACCTTGATGCGCCCACCGTCGGTGGTGTTGTGCATGCTGATGTTGCCGACCCAAACGTGCTCGACAATGTCGTACTCGCCGACGTACTGGCCGAGGCTGCCGACACTGATGCCGTGGCTGCCCGTGCAGGAGAGCGACTCGACGAGCATGTTGGTGCTGTTGGGCTTGAAGGAGACACAGTCGTCGCCGTTGTTGATGACCGAGTTCATGATGGTGACGTCGCTGCTGCGGTACGTGTCCCAGCCATCCGTGTTCTTGGCGACGTTGACGCTGGTGGACGCGCCCGAAATGGAAATGTCGCTAAACACAACATTGCTGGCGTTGGCGACAAAGTGGTAGTACATGGGGCTGAGGCGCAGGTTGAGGTCGGCAATGACGCTGTTCTTGAGGCCGTCGACGCCGATGAGCACGGGCCGCAGGGCGTAAATGTTCTTGGCGTACAGGTCGAACCAGACCTGGCCGTTGCCGTTGAGCGTGCCGCCGCCGTAGATGAAGACGTTCTCGCCGCCGAGCTTGAAGAAGCTGGTGACGTTCTGGTAGATGAACTTGAACGAGTTTGCCTGCCAGTAGTCCGTGTCGTTGGTGAACAGGATGGTTCCTTGGATGTCTGAAACTGTTAGCGGGCAGTCGGAATTGCTACAAAGGGGCGCATGGGGAGGGCGAGGTACCAATATCAATGTCCTTGAGGAACGTCCAGTCCATGGCGGTGCCGACCAGGTACGTCGTGTCCTCGCGGAAGACAACGTGGCCGCCGTTGTTGCACTCGTGGAAGGCCGACAGAATGTTCGACGAGTCGTCCGTGACGCCATCGCCGTGCGTCTCGACATAGCACACCTTGTGGCGCGGCGGCGGGATGGGGATCGGCAGCCGGGGCTGCTTAGGGTGCGCCGCGATGTGCGGCCGCGGCGAGACGTGGCCGGCGGGCTTGCACGGGCTCTTGCCGGGCACCGCCGAGGCGACACACGCCAGGGTCGAGAGGATGGTGAGAAGCTTCATTGTTGTGGACGCTGACTTTGAGCTTATGTTGCTTGTTGCTGCTTGTCTTTCTTGAACGTGGCGACACCGGCTAATATGTTAAATTAAATGGGCGAGTCGCGTCTGCAAGGCACTGGCACGCTTTCCATCTCGATCATACTACAATTCTTGGCAGAACGTGGCCGTCTTATACTACGACGAACACCGTTTGGCGATTGACGTTCCTTGAACGTGTGACGGACTTTCTTTGCATCCTCCCCCATTTCTCGTCAACACAAGCACCGAGCCGGGAGACTGAAAGCTTGTTTGTTTTTCCGTGGCTCTCTCCGCGAGCTTCCCCGCTCTGAAGGAAAACGCAGAGAAAGGAGATGAACGAAATAGGAAGACGTCAAGCAATGCAACCCTGCGATGCTCAGTCGAAAAAGGGATCGTGGTGTGCTGCGGTGGTGGGCAGTTCGGATGGCGATGCCAATCTTTGCCCAAACGAACCGGAGATGAAGCACAGGCAGGGATGGCAGCATGCTCGAGAGGATAAAAGAAAAGAGGGTGCGGACAACATCTCGGGTGCATGGGCCGACCGAGAATGACTCGTCGTCCTCTCTCCCAAAACATCCCTGTCCGCCTCCGATGCCCAGACCAGACGATGGTCCCCCACGGTCTAAGCGACGACCCGAACCCCAGCAGCCCTTCACCCCAGTTGCATCCCAGTGCACCCCCATGGGGAAATTTGACAGCTAAGCGGACTCCTGTGAATGATGGATTTTTTGATACTCTTCCCTTTTATTCTCCTAGACTGCAAACGCAGATGCACATGACAGGGGCTGGCCTGGCGTTGACGTTTTTGCAGGCATCTTCACCGCGAGGCTGTTGGGAGAGGGGGGAGTTGGAGGAAATCTACCCATTGGTGGAAATTTGTACCTGACGTTGCGGTCGGAGAACCGAGAGCAGCCAGGGCCGTGGCGATCAGCAGAGAGGAGACGGTTTCTTGAGAAGAAAATGGAAATAATAATGAATGATTTATTTTCGTTTTATTTTGTTTGAATTGATCACAATATTTTGCGTTGATTTCACTTTACTTTTGTTTTTATTTATTATTTATTCCTTTAATGACTTTAAATAAGTGTTCATAATTTCTCATAATAAATACGTTTCGATATTTCCTGTGTTTTTACAGAACTGAGTGACAATTGAATTGTGCTGTATTCTAGATCAAATCCAACATCTCATTCTCCTTTTGAATGTGAAAAGGCATTAGGAGACGTCGCATCTGTCGACAGTACGTCGTACGTGTATCCATGATGTGAAGATGCGAGTCACGGTACTTTGAAGTTGGTGCGAGCTACCGCCAGAACAATGTACCGACTCACATTCGTGAGCATGTAAGGTGATAGGTCCGCCGAGATCCATTCGATTCGCCCTGCTCCACTTTCATCCATGGTCACGTGATGCTATCTTTCTTATCTTAGCCTACTCACACACGTGACCGTATCGGCAGAGTAGGGTTTCGCTTCAAGACCTCCACTGCGCTGGTGCGGAAAAAAGTTTTGTGGCGGGGCCGAAAAAGTTTTGGTGCAAAAATTCACCCACTTCGAGAAGAGTGGAGCCTTGTCTGTACTGCGAGAGAGGGCTTGCACCAATTTTTTTTTTCGGCTGGCTTTTCGCTCTGGTTCGAAGAAATCCGTCACGATCTTTCTGCCCCCCTCCCCGTTTTTGACGTCTTGACTCTTTTCTCTCACCAAACGACGACAATCCCCTCCAACCAAACACCCCTTCTTTTCCACACACACACCAAACCGTCGCAATGGCCAAGCTTTCGTAAGTTGATTTGAGACGGAAATTGTGAAAAGAGAAACGACTCGGATTGCGTCAGGATGTCAGTTTGCCAGGACGAAAGAGATGAACGACCGAAGATGGAAGATGGACGACAGCACCCACGACGACAACATTCGACGAACCGCAAGAACGAGACGACTCGACGACATAATGGGACGGCTATGAGAAAACCCGGGCAGACCATGTCGAAATTTTGATCGAGATTCGAGATCTGGATTTGGGACCAGACTTGCAGCCATGTCGAATTTGTCACGCACCAGCCGGAATCGACATTGTTTTCGACATCGATGGACGACGCTCATTGGTTATACGAGAGACGGAATACTCGCCGACAGACCTGATACTGCTACCCGGCCACTGTCTCGACGACCGAACGGGCGAAACCAACTTTCGTCACGACCCACGATGTGCTCAACCTTATCACTCAAGGACTGCGAGAGCATCGACACATCTAACCATGGATCACCGGTACAAGGCGAACAAGACGACGAACGAACGTCGACGAAACCGATTGTGGACTGATAGATGGCTACTGGACACTGGACTGGCAACTGGACTGGCAACTGGCAACTTGACGCAATCTGAGGAATTGCTCTTCTACTTTTATTTTTACCTGGATATGTCACTAACCAACCCCCAGTCGTGGTGCCCCCGGTGGCAAGCTTAAGATGACCCTCGGTCTCCCCGTCGGTGCCATCATGAACTGCTGCGACAACTCCGGCGCGCGCAACCTGTACATCATCTCCGTCAAGGGTATCGGTGCCCGCCTGAACCGGCTACCGGCCGGCGGTGTCGGCGACATGGTCATGGCCACCGTCAAGAAGGGCAAGCCTGAGCTGCGGAAGAAGGTCCACCCGGCCGTCATTGTGCGCCAGTCCAAGCCGTGGAAGCGCACCGATGGTGTCTTCCTGTACTTTGAGGACAACGCCGGCGTGATTGTCAACCCCAAGGGCGAGATGAAGGGCTCTGCCATTACGGGCCCCGTCGGCAAGGAGGCCGCTGAGCTGTGGCCGGTACGTCCTCCCTCCCCTAGTATTCTAGTTAAAGTGCTCCCACTAACTTTGTCCAGCGTATTGCCAGCAACTCGGGTGTCGTGATGTAAGGGGATTTATTTTTGTTTTGTTTTACCGGCATTCAAACGAAAAACGGACGGAAAGGGATATTTTGGGAAGAGAGAAGAGAAAAAAAGGAAAACGGAAGACCATCTACAACTTCCGTGGAACGACAGACGGGGAGTTTTTATTTTACTTTTTATTTCCATTTGAAACTCGGCTGTTCTTTTTTTTTACAACTTTTTCCGTCGAAGCATACCTTGTCCCTAAGAAAAAAAAAAGAAGAAAAGTTCTTAACCAATGGGTGCATCCTGCTGTTGACAAAATGTGATGTCACGTAGGTGATGCTGCAAGTATTGTATGTGCAATGTTTGTATATTGTATGCTGTGTCTGTAGTGTCCTCTATTAAACAAAGAAGAAGACAAACGACACCAGGAAAAAAAGACTAATAATTAACAACTGGTAAAGATAAAACAACGAGAATGAGACAGTTTGGGTAGACGTCGAATGTGACGCGAGAACGCAAGACAGAACGAAAAGAAAAACAGCATGGCTGGTACCAGGCAATGCACCTCCTTTTTTATATGCATTTTGCATCCAACGCCCCAAGCAAAGGGAACAAACAAACAAATGGGGAAATCGGCGATGGAAAGACGGCAACAATAACAAGAACAAACGCGGAAGTAGAAAACAGAACAATCTCTCTCAAGTCTAGACACCCAGTCTCCTCTTCTCCTCTCTCACTCTTCTTTTCATATCCAGATTGCATTCGGATCCGACTTTGTCAAGTCAGGATCTAGTATTGCGAACTCTGGAACCAATTCTTGAATTCATCTTCGTCGACTGCCTCCCCCTCCTAGGGAAGACGCCGACCAATAATGGCGAGGCCCGGGCGCTGGCCCGGCCGCAGACACCACAAGGAATCCTATGTCTCCTGTCGGTTCCCGGCGTAGAGCCCGGCGTTGGGGTTGTGTCCACCATTGGGGTGGCCGTTGTTAGGGTGACCATTGTTGGGGTGGCCATGAGGGTGATGAGGATGACCATCATACGGGCCAGGGTTGCCCATGTCCGCATGGTGGTGATGGTACGCGCCGGAGTTGTAGTCCATGTGCGAGGAAGGGCCGCCCATATGGCCAGGCGGAGGAGGACCGGGAGGCCCCGGGGGACCAGGCGGACCACTGATGGAACCACCGGCAGAACCAGGACCTTGGGCCTGCGGCCCCGGCGAGTCGTCCGGGCTGTTGGCGGCCATGTTCGGATGGCCGCTGACGGTGGCGACCTGCTGGGCCTGTTGAGCGGCAGCCTTTTTGGCGGCAAGGGTGGCCTTGCGCTTGGCGACGGCGGCCTGCATCGAGCCGTTGGCCCAGCGGGCTGGTACTGTTAGCAGGGTGCACGACGAAGCTCGCGAAGCGAGCGAGGGAGGGCGAGGGAGGGCGAGGGAAGAAAACGAGCGAAGCGAGGAAAGAACGAGGACGTAAACTTACTTTTCATGGAGTGGCTCATCTTCTCACTCTTGGTCATCTGGCGGTAGTCCTTGTCGTCGCCGGGCGTGCCGGGATCGGCACCAGGCGTACTGCCAGGACCGCCAGGACCCGAGGGCGTGCCACCGACACCGGGGCTGACGTAGCCGCCGTGGTCACCGCTTCCACCACCACCACCGGGGCCACCGGGCGTGTGGGGCACAAACTGCGTGTGGTTGCCGGCGTTCATGGCCATGTTGGCGGAAGAGGAGCTTCCACCTAAACTATGGCGATGACCACTAGGTGTGCTCTGACCCGCATTCTTCGCATTGGGCATCATCTGCGTGAACGCGTGCACACCGGCAGACGGCGCGACGGGCGCGGGCGTGTAGTTCTTGATCTTGAACGTGGTCCTCTGGCGGCCGGACGCAGGCGGGGCGGGTGCTTGAGCAGGGGCTTGTTGCGAGGGTGCGGGCGCCAGGCTGTTAACACGCTGGGGTGGTGGAGGCGGCTGCTGCTGATGAGGCGGCGGTGGCGGCTGGTGGTGGTACGGCTGGGGCTGGCCGTGGCCGTAGTAGAGCGACGCGGGCGGCTGCGATTGGTAGGACATGGGCGGACCGTAGGGGTTCATGTACCGGTTTTGTTGCTGCTGTTGCTGCTGCTGCTGATGAGGTGGCGGCGGCGGTGCATGATGGCCGTAGTAGGCCGACGACGCAGAAGGATGGGTGTCCATGGGGTTGTGGCCGTAGTACGGTGCAGGATGCTGAGGCTGCTGCTGTTGCCGCTGCTGGTGCTGTTGCTGGCCTTGGTGCGGCGGCGGCTGCTGGTGCTGCTGGTGCTGCTGCGGCGGGTAGGGATCGTACTGCATGGTGCTGTGCATGGGCGGGTATGGCTGGTTCTCGGGCGCCGGGGTCGACGCGTTGTTGTGGGCGTCGGCGTGGTCCACGTTGGCGGACACGTCGGTCATCCCTTCCTGCACGGACGCAGTCGTCCGCCGGCGGCGCTTCTGCTTCTTGGTGGGCGGGCCACCGGCCTGCGTACCATGGGCATCCTCCTCATTCTGTTGCAGCTCCTGCTCGTCCTCGTCGTCGCCCACGCCGTTGTGCACAGCGCGGAACTTGCGGCGGCGTTTGGGCCGCAGTGCGTAGCTGGAGTCGTCGGCGATATTGGCAGTGTGGGCAGCACCGCCATTCGACGACGCCGACGACATGGGCCGCGCGGGCTCGTCGCCGTCTTCCTTGTAGTCGCCGTGGCCGTTGGCGTAGAAGCTGTGCGGGCCAATCTCGCTGGTCCGGCGACGGCGGCCGTCCACGGTCCCATCACGCTTGTTGATGACCATGGTAATGCGCGGGCGTTTGGCACCACCACCACGGCCACCCTGGGGCGAGTCCGTGGCGGTGTCGTCGCCGTCGTCGTAGGTGGGATCGTGGCCGTTCTCGGCGGCGTCCGCGTCCGCATCGCCATCAGCATCAGCATCAGCATTTGCTTCAGCTTCGGCGGCAGCAGCAGCAGCCGCAGCCGCCTCTGCTTCCAGTGCCTCCAGCCGCAACAAACTGTTCGGCTTGCGGCCCCGACGACGCTTGCGGCCTGGTCCGCCTGCGAGAGGCGAGACGGTCGTAGCGGTGGCAGGCTTCTCCTGGGGCGGCGGCATGTTGGCGGCGCGGCGGTGGTGGTACGGCGAGGACGTGGGAGCGGCGTCGTCCTTGTCCAGATCGTCGACAGCCACCGACTCGGACAGCTGGCTGCGGGGCACACGGCCACGGCGGCCACGCTTTGTGGGGGTTTGAGAAGCAGCAGGGGCAGAATCGGTCTGGCCGTCGTCGTCGTCGGTCTTGCCTTCAGCGGCGGCAGCGGCAGCAGCAGCAGCAGCTGCCGCTGCAGCAATGGCTGCCGGGCCAGGCGGGCGGCCACGACGACCGCGCGTGGGCGGCACGGCGGGTGTCGAGGCAGTGGTTGTTGCAGCAGACGCAGCAGGGGCGGATGTTGGCACGGGCGTGCCGGCCCGACTGCCGTCGCCGCTCTCGTCGGCCTTGCGACGCATGCGCGTGCGGCGGCCGACGCCCATGCCATCGTCGAGCGCCTCGGCCTCGGCCGCCTTAAGGGTTTGTTTCGGCCGGTTGCGCAGGCGCGTGTTCTGCAGGCCCTCGCGCTGGGCGACGGGGTCCTGGCGACTGATCATGGAGTCGCGCGGGTCGTGCTCAAACAGGTAGATGTGGGACATGAGCTTGTCCTGCTGGCGGGCGTGGCGCTTGATGGGATCGGCCAAACTCGCGGGGGCGCGGATGCCCTTGACGACAAAGTCGCGTTCGGTGATTTCCGTGTCGACGTTGCCCCTCTTGAGTGCCATGAGCGTACGATTCTCAAACGTGGCGTCCTGCTGGCGACGCCGAACAGCGTTTTCTTCGTCGTCGGCAATGCCGCGGAGCAGGCGGTACTCGTCCTCCCAGGCTTGGAGGGAGTCGTTGATGTGGGCGAGGCAGGCAAAGAGGTCCTCGGTGCTCATGTCCTTGTGGTCTTTGAGAGCGTCGACAAAATCCTTGGGGTCGCGAATCTTGCTGAAGCGGTACTGCTTCTTCCACATGGGCTTGCGGCCGGGGGCGGTAGCCGATGTGGTGGTAGCTGCGTTGCTGTTTGTGGCAGGCGCCTCCGCGTCGGGATCGTCTGAGGCGGCATTGGGCGTTACAGCTGCGGTGACCGGCGCGGTCGCGACCGTGAGGAAAGCAGCAGCAGCCGGCAGATCAATGGGCGTCGGCGGCGCGGGTGTGGCGGAGTTGCTGTCGGCGGCGCTGTCGACGACAATGTCGGGCGTGGCCACGGTGGAAGCAAAGGAGGCGCCTGCAGCGGCAGAGGCGGCGGCGGCTTCCTCAAGACGCGTGTCGGCGGCAATCTTTTCCTGCAGAACAGCTTCGAGATCGGCAGGCGCGGGCGTGTTACTGCCGTCCTTTTGGGAGGCGGTGCTCTGCTCGGCGGCGTCGGTCTGGTCTGGCTGGTCAGCTTGGTCGGCCTGATCCGTCTGGTCGGCCTGGTCAGTGGCAGCCTCCGGGTTGGGCGTGGTCGAGGGCGCTGTGGCCGAGGGTGCAGTAGCCGACGTGGTCGTGGCCATGGTGACATTGTCGTAGAACTGCTCCGGGTAGAAGACGTTTTCGCTCTCAAAGGGCGTGAGGGTTTCCCACAGACGAGGACCGGACGGCCGGCGGGCATTGCGGCCGGTGGCAAAGAGGTTGGGCGCTGAGGTGGGTGCGGACGTGCTGGCCAGTTTGTTTGCCTTTGCCGCAGCCTTGGCCGCTTTCTGCTCTTTGAGCGTCGCCTCGTGGGCCTCGAGAATGGCCAGCTCCTTTTGGTGGGCGGCGGAGGCGATCCTCGTGCTGGTGCGGCGGATCATGGAGCGGAAGACGACGGGCGAGGGCGCGTCGTCCATGATATCGTCGGAGGCGGTAGAGTGTGCTTTGGCGGGGGTTGCGTCGGCGGCAGACATGTCGAGGGCATGGTTGTCCTCCATGTCGACATCGACGTCCTTGTCGGCGGTGGTGTTGTCCGTTTTATCGTCAGCCGCGACTTCAGTCGGCTTGGCTGCCTCCACGTCGGTCGTGCCGTCGAACGAGTTAACAACTATAGCAGGTGTCTCCTCGGGCTCAACCTTTGGCTCGGTCTTGGCCTCTGTCGCCTCCGTGGTTTCTGTCGTCTCCGTTTTGAGCGTGGTGGCCGAGTCAAACGACTCATAGCTGGGCAAGACTGTGGCCCCCGCCTTGGCGTCCGTGGCCCGCGCCTTCATAAAGGCAGCAAAGCGCGTCTCGTCCTCGCCGGATTGGAGTAAAAAGACGCTGGGCGGCGAGCGGTTGCGGCCGCGCGGGATGCGCACCATGAGGCGGTGCTGCTGTTGCCGGTGCTGTTGGTGCTGGCCCTTCTTCTGGGGAGAGACATTCTTGGACGACGCTTTGGAGGTAGGCGATGTGTCCGTCGAGGCTGCCTTTACCTTGGTCGGAGTAGACGCAGCCGCGGCCGTCGACTGCCGACGCGGCCGGCCAACCTTGCCGGGAGTGTGGCCGTTGGCAGCAGCTATGCTCGGCGCGGACGTGGGTCCTTTGGCCGTCTTCGTCGTTGTGGTGGACGACGGCACAGCCTGGTGCAGCGCCTTGGCAATGCTTGCCTGCTGCAGGGACGACGACAGCGTCGACGAGTTGCTGGAGGCACTGCGGTGCAGCGGCGTGGCGCCGGCCGAGGACGAGTTGTAGTTGTCGGCCTCGGTGTCGCTGCTGGGCGGGCTGCCGCCTACCTTGATGGTGTCATGGACGACAATGGCGCCGCCGGAGGGGGACTCTAGGACCATGGGTGACGCGGGCACCGAACCGATGGTGGGCGTAGGAGCAGCAGCAGCCGTCGTCGACAACGACACAGATGCCGGGGTGGGCGTCGCAACAGCAGGCATGGTCGGCCGGCGGAGTGGCGGACGGCCGCGGCCACGCGGTGTTGGAGCCGGGGTGACTACTGCGTCGGCCGTCGTGGCAGTAGCAGCAAGGGTAGACGTGGAAGCATGCCCGTTGGCCGTGGCTGTGGACGTGCCGTTGGCTGTGCTCTCCGTCGTCGCCGGCTGCGCGTGATGCACGAGACGGATCTTCTTGGTGGCCATGGCGGGCGACGGCGGCGAGGCGGCTTCGTCCTCGCCCGTACCGCCACCGGTGCGGAAGCCAATGTGCACCGTTTTGCGCTTGCGGCCGCGTGTAGCGGGTGCGGATGGCGTGTCGTTGTTGTTGTGCTGCTGCTCCGTCTCCTGCTCGGCAGTCTCTTCGCCCGCAGGCACATGAGGACCAGTCGCCCCCGGGGCACCCTCCCCATTGTCCATGTGGTTGTAGTCCACACGCGTCCTCTTCCGCAGCGAGTGCCCGCCCTTGCCCTTGGCCATCTCCTCGGCGGCGGCGGCGGCTGCATAGGCGGCCGCATACGACTGGGCGGGCGTCATGGGCGGGTCGGTGTCGTTGGCCCGCGAAGAGCGGCGACGGGTGATGTGGGGAGCGCCTCCACGGCCCGCCGCTGATGAGCTGCTGGCAGACGCAGACGCAGACATGGCTGTGGGCGAGGCGGGCGGCGAGGCCGTCAGGGGCTGTGACAAGTAGATGGCAGACGATGACGGCGTGTGTAATGACAGGGAAGGATGAGGTGGATGGGATGGGGTGACAACAGCATGCTCGCCGGACGCGGGCGACGACGAGGGCGAGGCGTGACGCAGAGAGTTGCGCGGCCGGCCGCGAGCAGACGGAGGAGGAGGAGGGGGAGGAGGGATTTGATGAGAATGAGAAGAAGGATGGTGAGGGTGAGAATGAGAGTGAGATGGGGAGGATGTAGATGAGCTGCGTTTGGGTGCGGCTGATGGGGTTTGGGCATGTGAGGCAGAACCTGTTTGGGTTGTTTGCATTTGACCACTTTGGCTGTTGTCAGCCGAGGGAGAGGAGGCGACAGGAGGCAGATGCAAGCCGTTGGCGGCCGTCGCGGGTGAGGCCGACGACTGGCTGCGGGAGACACTGCGGCGCGGCGAGGGCTGCGACGGTGCCGAGTGTGCATGGGTAGTAGAATGCACAGAGTGAACAGAATGAACGGGATGAACGGAATGAACGGAATGAACGGAATGAACAGAATGAGCAGAATGAGCAGAATGAGCAGAATGAGTAGAATGTGGTGATTGTGCCAATGTCTGCGAGGCGTGCGACGGCGGTGCGCTGCCCGCGGCACTGCCTCGCGACCGACTGCCACCGCGCACGCGGTCCATGCTGGGGATGTGAGCGATGGGTGATGAATAAAGAAGAAGTGAGAATGGGATAGATGTGATGATGTGGTGGTGCGGTAGATGATGGTGACAAGAAGGAGATGTTGTAATCAGGGGAGAAAAGAAGAAAGGAGGCGATGGCGATGCTGGCCGACGCAATCTCGACAAAACCGCCCGTTGCCCGAATCAAAACGACGTGCTCGTCAATCTGATGAAGAAGACGAGAAGCGTGCGCGTGTTGAATGAGCGTAGATGGCAGGAGAGCAGGGCTGCGTTGCGTCGCGACCCTTTTGCCTTTTGCCTCTCTTTTTCGTTTGACAGCTTTCGTGGCTGTTTTTGTGTGTAAGAGAGTTTTAACCGCAACACCACGCTGGTTGGCACTGGGCTGGGACGCTAGCAGCCAAACCGGCAAACCAGGAGGAGGAAAGAGGAGCCACCAGGAGCCACTAGGAGCCAGCAAATGGGCGGCGACAGGCGGGACCCAGAGGCAGGGGAGCGAGCTGGCGAGGCAAGAGCGAAAAAAAAAACTAATATAATGCGTGGCGGGCCAATGGGAGGCTCTGAAAAATACGAATTGTGGGGCCCTCCATTACAAGGGAAGACAAGGGGAACGAGGAAAAGCAACAATGCAACGAGAGAGGAACGAGAATGGGGAGAGAAGGGAGACGAGACGGAAATGAACGAACGACTTCAATAAAAGAAACATGCCGAGGAAAGACAAGAAGCAACAGATCACAGTGACGCGGAACGATGACTGAATAGGACCTCGTTGTTGCCGACGAAGGCTGGTTCTATACGTCGCCTTCTCCTTTCTCTCTTTTCTCTATTATTTGCACATTTGCACTTTGCTGTCTCATCGCTGCCTTGACTGCCACCGTCTGTGCTCGCCTGACTACAGCCTCGAGGTCGCCTGAGATTGCCTTTACGTCGCGTCCACCACACGTCCTGTCTACAAGGTCGTCTGTCACCGGACGTCGCGGACATCATGGAGACTTTCATAGAGACAAAGACGAAAACAAATAAAAGCTAACAGACGCTTTCTCTGTACCCTTAACTCGTTCTCTTCTCAAAAGCTCTCCCTTCACCCACGTCTCCCATTGTTGTCCTGTTGCCCTCCAGGCTAAACAGTGCGCGCAAGCATTCAAGCCACAGGCCGCCACAGCGCCTGTTTGTCTTGTAAGAGAGCTCACCTGTGATTGGTTGAATCGGCTCACGTCCACCCCTTACCGTCCCATTTAGGACTAGCGCATCTGTCCACTGGAAGGAGGAGGCCCAGGTGGGGCAGCGGGCCCATCGATTACAGGGTGGAGCATCGCCCGTGACGACAAGGCAGGAGACAGAGCAGAGGAGGCAGCTTGACCACGGACCACGGACCAGAACAGAAGCTTCCACCAACCATCGACCGACGCATCGTGACAGTCTACATCGAGTCCAACTGAGGCAGAGGAGACCACGGAGTACACACTGCTCGGATACACGAGGACATTAGCCATACAAGGTACTATCTAGCTCCCTTATTTCTTCCTCCTTCCTCCCTCCCCCAGCTTCACATGCTTACCCCATCCCAGGTCGAGACATATACCATCCCCGAAGCCTCGACACCGACCGTTGACTCCCTCCGAAACACCCTCCCTCCACCCCCACCTCCCACCATGGCGTCCAAGCGTGCCAAGAACAACACCACCGACGAGCTCGACTCGCTCTTTGAGGGCATCGGGGACGAGAAACCCGCCGCCGCCCCCAAGAAGACGGGCAAGGCCAAGACGACAGCAGGCAAGGCCAAGGCTGCTCCTGTGGAGAAAGACATCCTGGCCGACCTGGAGAACGAGCTCGGCGAGCAGGTCTCGCGCCCGCACACCCCGCGCATCAGCAAGGACGGCGTGCCGCCGACAAAAGGCTCGCCGGCTCCGGGAGCGACATCCGCCCTGCCCCGCCGCTCCGCCGAGAGCAGCAAGGCCTACTCGGCTCGCAATAGTACGGACGAGCGCGCGCCGTCCGCACCCGTTGCAGTGGAGAGTGCAGCGCCTGCGCTTGTCGAGACAGCTCCCGCTCCTGCCGCTGCCGCTGCCTCGGGCGGTGGCGGCGGCTGGTGGGGCGGCATCCTCTCCACCGCCTCCGCCGCCATGAAGCAGGCCGAGGCCGCCGTGAAGGAAATCCAGCAGAACGAAGAGGCCAAGAAGTGGGCCGACCAGGTCCGCGGCAACGTCGTGTCGCTCCGCGGCTTCGGCGACGAGCTGCGCCACCGCGCTCTGCCCACCTTCACCAACATTTTGCACACTTTGGCGCCGCCCATTGCCTCCCACGAGCGCCTGCTCATCCACATCACCCACGACATGGTCGGCTACCCGTCGCTCGACCCGCTGGTGCACGGCGTCTTTATGCGCGTCATGGCCCAGGTCGAGGGCGGCGACTTGCTGGTGATCCAGCGCGGGCAGGAGTCGCAGTCCGCCGGGTCCACCGGAAGCAGCAGCGCGGGCTGGCGCGACGGGCCCTGGTGGCGCGTTGTGCACCACCCGCGCGACCTGGGCGCCGTCCCCGGCCTGCACGAGGGCACCAAGCTGTGCCGCGCGAGCGCCGAGGCGTATGCCAACGAGTACTACGCGGCCCACTATGGTGCTGAGGAGGACGGAGCGACAGGCGACCGCGCCGCCGACAGCAAGCGCGGCCTCGAGGTCGCCCGCCAGCGCGCCATCGAGCCCGTGTCGGACGCCAACCCCGTGCGCCGCTCCGACATCTTTTTGGCCGTGCAGGCCTTTATCGTGGCCCCCGAGGCCAAGGACGACGACGACGACGCCGAGACGGACGAAGCTGACGAGGCCGACGAGCTCGTCCAGTTTGCCATCCACATCCGCGACCCTGTGCACGGCATTGTCTACCACACCGTCAGCCAGGCCCTACCGGCCAAGTGGGTGCGCTGGCTGGATGCCCGCCCGTCGACCCTGACGCCCGCCACCAGCGGCGGCGAGGACGATGAGGACGATGAGGGCGGCGACCCCTACGGCCTCCCCGACGACATCCGCGAGATTGTCGACAGCGGCGCCGTCGACCCGCGCGAATGGGTCGCCGAGTGGATCGAAGAGACCCTGACTCTTGCGGTGGGCGTCGTCGCCCAGCGCTACGTCGCCCGCCGTATGGGTGTCGGCGCCGGCAGCATCGGCCGCGGCAAGCGGCCCGTCGACGAGGTCCTGGCCGACAACGCCGGCGAGGCTGCCCGGGCGGGCATCATTTAAGGGGGGCACAATGTGCTAGTCGATTGTTTATTGTTTATTGTTTACGTTTACTGTTTCTTTTCATTATTACTGCTGGTGCTCTTGGGTTTGTTGTTCCTGTTTTCTCTTTCCGACTTTGCTACGTCTGCTTTGTCTGCCTGTCTACCTGTCTACCCGTTTACCTGTTTGTACTTACTCAATACCTACAAGGGCTCTGCTTGAATAATATCATCTCTACAATCTGTCCTTTCAACCGTGTTCTTATGTTGATGCCTGCGCCCCTTTGCATGTCTACGCGGCACAGTGTCAATACAGTGTGACTACCTCCTGCACGGCGACGACAGCATCAACGTCTGCCGTTCGTCTGCCGTTCAACATGACCCCGACGCCGATACAAACCGTGGCCAGACGGAGATCTATGCATGATGCATCCTTGCAGTCTCTTTTGTACCAGTTCTCCCGTGTGTGCCACGTTTCACGGCTGCCTTACGCGCGGTCCAACTCGATCTGATAAGTCCTCGCGCACAGTTTACCGAATGCAAACTCGGCGCGGAGATAAGATGCGGCCTATTTTGTTCGGCGACCGGGCGGGACCCAACGACCCAGCGAAAGCGACTCTTCAGCCCAGCAAGGTCGTTTTCTTCCACGGGTTTTCCGCGGCACAGAAGGAGCAGAAAAAAAAGGGTGGAAACTGATTATCTAGCCGTTGTTCTAGCTGCAGGCAAAGTCCGTGTTTTTCGTGTTGGCTACCTACACGGCCCTCCACCAACAATTCCTATCCAAGTGGAAGAAGAAGACGGCCGAAACAAGGACAAAACGAACAGCAAAGACGGACAACCAAACACTTCAGCCATTTGCTTCACTTTTTTTCTGGTATGCTTCACTTATATACTTCACGGTGCAGCTCAACTGCCGACGACAAGCTTACAGCTCACTGAAGCTCACCTGTGATTCCACATCCTGAAAGCTTAACTAACACGGGAATACAGCAAACGCACCACAGAGAACAGCCCTGACGACCCTCACAGCCCTGTCACCGTTTTTCATCTTCCCCGTTCGGCTGTGTAAATAGCACAACGTTCTTCTTGGCGGCCAAACGAGTAGGTCCCCACGTTCGTCTTGGCAGCCTTGAGCGGACGCAACCCTCGAAGAAGTACTCTAAACGCTCGGGTGCGACGACGCGGCCGAATAAAAAGAGAGGGTGGCTGCCTCGTCTCGTTTGGACAGTCTTGTCGTTTTCTTTTTATTCTTTATTTTGTCCTTCCTACATCGGAGCTCCTCTCCTCCTTCTCATTTTGTCTCTCATTACATTCCTACTTTTCAACATCGAGACATTCACTATTTCATCTTTCTTTCGTTACTCCCTCTTCCGATTCACGCCTCCAAAACTTTCTCTCTGCCTGCCTGCTGGTACCGCCTGCCATGGGCGACACCCTCCGCTTCGTCGGCTTCATCGCCGCCTACCTCCCCCGCTTCGCCGGCGCTGGCCTCGTCCGCAAACTGCGCGCCCTGCTCCACCGCTGGACCTACAAGGGCCCCTCCGATGCGCCCAAGATCGTTCTTGTTGTGGGCGGCTCCTTTGCCGGCTACCAGCTCATGGCCCGCTTGACCGAGACCCTGCCCACGGGCTGGCAGGCCGTGCTCGTCGAAAAGAACAGCCACTTCAACTGGAGCTTTGCCTTTCCACGGTTCGCTGTCGTCCCCGGGCACGAGCGCACCGCCTTTATGGCCTACGCCAAGATTCTGGCCAAGGGCGCCGAGCGCGGGATTGCACGGTTTGTGCAGGGCCAGGCGGTGTCGGTGACGGCGGATAAGACGGTCGTCTTGGCGTCGGGCGAGACGGTGGCGTACGACGTGTTGGTGGTGGCTACCGGCTCGGCACAGCGCCCGCCGGCTAAGCTGCTGGGCTCGACCGACAAGGACGCCGCGTGCGCCGAACTCCAACGCCTCCAGGACCGCATCCGACGGGCACGCACGGTGGCGGTGGTGGGCGGCGGCGCCGTGGGCCTGGAGCTGGTGACGGACATCAAGACGTACGCCGGCGTGGTGGCGGAGCGCCACCGGGCCAACAACAAGGATGACGACAAGGAGGACGACTCGGTGGCCGACAAGGAGGTTACGCTGGTGCACTCGCGCACGCAGCTGCTCAACCGGTTCGGCAAGCGGCTGCACGAGCACGTCGCGGGTGTGCTCAAGAAGCAGGGCATCACCGTCGAGCTGGGCCAGCGGGCGACTATCTCGTACAAGGATAGCGAAGAAGAAGTGGCCGGTGGTGCCGGCACGCTGCACTTCCCCGACGGCCGCGCCATCGACTACGACTGCATCCTGCTGTGCACCGGCCAGACGCCCAACTCGGCGCTCTTCCAGGACGTGTACGCGAGCGCCCTGACGGAAACGGGCGAGGTGCGCGTCACGCCGGGCCTGCAGGTGGTCACGACAGACGGCAAGACAGAGACGACCCTCCCCGACATCTACGCCTTTGGCGACGTGGCTGCGACGGGTGGCCCCAAGATGGCGCGCGCGGGCTACTTCCAGGCGGACGTCATCGCCGACAACATCACGGAGTCGATCAACGGCAAGCCGGCGCGCCACCGCTACGTGCCGAGCATCATCGAGCCGTCGCTGAAGCTGACGCTGGGCAAGGACGCGACGGTGGTGTACATGGACCTGGACGCGGAGGGCAACAAGTCGATTCTGATGCCCAAGGGGGGCGACGCCGAGGACATGTACGTGAAGCAGTCGTGGGGCTTCATGGGGGTCAAGTACGCGGATGACGAGTAGGAGTAAAGGAGGGCGTGTGAGAAACGACGGAAGTGTAATATACCAAGTAGTGTTTAGTGTTTAGTGTTCTTTTATTTTTAATTCATTTGATTTGTTCATTCATCGTGCCATTGCCAGCGAGGCGGATGGGAGAGGTATCTGAGGGAGTGGAAAGGGAAGAGAAAGAGAAAGAGAAATGGGAGAAGAGCCAGATCTGTACAAATACAAAGAGTAAAGAGAAAATGCCAAAGATATATCAAAAGATTAGGGAGATAGACCCATCCGTCCCACCAAAACGCCATACCATCCTTAGATCGACCCTATGTACCCTATCGCCTACTCACCCCCACTAACTGTTGTTGATCCGGTCGTTGTATGGAAAGAACCAGTTGCCCAGGCCAAAATCGCCCGGCGGGTCCATCATCAGCCACTCGTCCACCCACGGGCCGCCCTGGCTCGCGTTGGTGTTGGTGTGGCTTCCTCCGTTGCTGCTCAGGTCGGCCGACGGCAGATGGATGCCCGAGTCGACGTCGACGTCGCCGCTGCCACCGCCGCCGCCACTGCCGTCCACCATGTGTGTATTGAGTCCAGTCCCCGAGCCCCCTCGCTCCAGATCGCTGAACGTGATGGTGCCCATTTCGTTCATGCCCAGGATCTGGGAGGGCGAGGGACCGGCCGTGCTGGCGTTGGTGCTGGTGAGACCGGCAAAGGCGGTATTCGACAAGCTGCCAATGTTGCTGGCGATGTTGTTGGAGACGTTGTTGAGCTTGGTCGTGTAGATGTTGTTGTTGGTGTTGCCGTTGGTGGTGAGGGCGGGTGCGACGGTCGTGGCCGCGGCGGGCGCTGCTGTGGAGGTGATCCCTGCAACCAGCTCGTCCGTCTGCAGCGCCACCGGCGAGATGCTCGGCGGGTCCAGGTCGTCGCCCAGGTTCGTGCCGCCCAGGTCGTCGGGCATGGCCACGCCCCGCCGCGCCGCCAGGTTCATGAGGGTGTTGATCGTCTTGGTCGACGCCGACTGCGCCGCCTCGACAATGACTTGCCGGACGGGTTTGCCCTGCATCAAAGCGTCCACCTGCGCCAAGGCCCCTCGGAAGAACAGGTAGCCCTTGACGTTGGTCTCGCCCGCCTCGATGCGCGCGTGCGCCAGCTCGATAATGGTGCGCACGGTGTCGTAGAGCTCGCGTTGGGATAACGTTAAATCCGAACCCGGGACGTAGTCCTCCTGCAGCTGGTGGATCATCTCGATGACGGCCGTGGCCTTGATGTCGATCATGGTGCACTTGAGCATGCCGCGGCCGATGAGCCAGAGACGGCGGCACGGGTCCTCGGCGGCGGTGGGCTGGAGGAGGGTCAATGGTATACCACTTTCCCGCTCGGTGACCGTCGACTCGTCGCTGGCGATGGGCGTGTTGAAGTCGGCGAGCATGGCGGCGTGCGTGGTGGGCAGGCGGAAGAACGATAGTAAACGTAACACGGTCTCGATGCGCGCACGCCGCGAGTAAAAGAACTGCACGTTGTTGCCGGCCTTGCGCGCAAACGGCGAGTGCAGCGAGTGGTGGAAGCGGCGCGTCAGAATCTCGTAAAAGGCGATGCGCAGCTTGGCGAACGCGGCCCGCTCCTTTTCCAGGGCGGCCTTTTCTTTCTCTGTTCTGGCCTCGCCAGCGTCACCAGTCGCTGGCCGCCACATGAGAGGCGCCGCCCGCAACGTCGTCGCCGCATACCGGCACGTCTCCAACAAGTCAGCGCTCAGCTGCAGCGCGCGCTCGTACGTCAGCCCCGCACCCAGGCCGTTGAGGGCCTTGGTGATCTTGAGGCGGATGGGCAGCGAGCGGCACAACAAACGCTGCATGCTCGTGTGTGTGAAGACCGTGTCCGGGTGGCCCTTGCGTGGTGCTGCGGGTCGTCGGAAGCTGTGCTCGCCGCGGGGCAACAGACTCTCGCCACTCCCGATATTTCCAGCGCCCAGGCCGTCGCTCGCGCCAGCACCACCGGGCCCTGGTTTTGGTCCTGACCCTGCGCCCGGTCCGCCTTTCCGCTTCTTGCTTCCACCATGTCCACTCCCCTGCCCCGGCATGGCCACACCGTGGATCGGCAGGTCGACTGTAATGTGGTCGTACACATTGCCTTCCAGGCTGACCGAGTCGCCGGCCACGCCAAACGCGTCGTCGTCTAAATTCAGAGGGGGCGCGCAGTCGTAGTCATCGGTGCTGATGAGTGGCGGCATGCCCTGGTCGAGGCTGGCCTGGACGGCGAGCTCGAGGATGGTGGCCCACAGCCGTCGGCGCATTTCGGATTGGGCAAAGGACAGCGACTTGAAGTGCGACGGGTCGCGGTTAAGGCCCATGCCGAAGGCCGTGTGCAGCAGCCCGCCGGTCGTAAACCACGTGAGGTCGTCGCCGAGGTCGAGCGCGGTCGTCTGGCGCGCGAGCGTGACCAAACAATACGTCTGGAGGGTGTCGAGGTTGAGGCGGTGCTTGTCGAGGGGCACGCAGTAGGATGCGTCCATGCGCTGGACGGCGCGGGTGGCGGCGATGCGCAGGCGGTCGTGGAGTGCGGCGGCGGCGCCAGCCGCCGTGGTTCGTGGGCTGTCGGGGCTGTCGGGGCTGTCCTCGGATGCTTCGATCTCGTCCTTCTCGCCGTCGTAGAAGCAGCTACCCATGGCCAGGACGAGCACGAGCTTGACCATAAAGTCGGCGGACGCGCCGCCCTGGCCATTCTTGGGGGTTGTGTGCCTCGGAGGAGCCCTTTGCCTCACCATCGGGTCCCGCCTGGGACTCGCCGGCTGGCTCTGGTCCTGCACCTCCATAAACGCCTCGTACTCCCGCCGGAACGTCGGCATGTGCAGGATGCGGAACTGCGGCTCAAACACATTAAAGTACAGCTCCACCAGCCGGTCGGCCACGGCGCGCGGCGGCACCGCCAGCCACAGCGGCTCCCCGTCTTCCAAGGGCGCGGCAATGCGCGCCAGCTCGTCCGCCTTGATCACCCGCGCGATCCGCTTGCACGTCCGCATCGACTTGTAGATGACGGACCCGGTGACAAAGTGCACGAGGTGCGTCAAGCTGTGGATGTCCTTGAACTCGTCCATGTTGTTCATCCAGTGCGTGCGGCCAAAGAGGCGCGTCTTGGCCAGGCGGCCGCCGAAGCGCGACGACCGCTCGCCGAGAGAGACCATGGTGTTGGTGAGTTCGGCGCCGGGGGCGACGTCTTCGTCTTCGTCGAGGGGCGATGTGGTGGTAGTAGCAACCGCCGTCGGCCCGCCAGGGCCGTCGGCGGCGGCCGACCCTGCTCCTCCACTGCTTGCTGCCGCGCCGCCAGCCGCTGTCGCAGTTGCTGGCGGCACGTTGCCCGTCGCCAGGTCGTTGCGCTCCCCCGGCACCACCAGCCCCGGCTGC